>CABHPP010143859.1:2152-50444 GCA_902168425.1 Peromyscus attwateri
CTCTCTCTCTCTCTCTCTCTCTCTCTCTCTCTCTCTCTCTCTCCCTCTCTCTCTCTCTCTCTCTCTCTCTCTCTCTCTTTCCTCCCTTCCTCCCTCCCTCCCTCCCTCCATTCCTCCTTCCCTCCCTTCCTTCCTTCTTCCCTTCCTTCCTTCTTGGTTTTTACTTATTTTGTTTTTCAGGATAGTTTCTCTGTGTAACAGCCCTAAGTGTCCTGGAACTCACTTTCTAAACCAGGCTGGCCTCAAACTCACAAGGATCCACCTGTCTCTGTCTCCTGAGTGCTGGGATTAAAGACATTAATCACCACTATCTGGCTGCAATTTTGGACTTTTAAAGTGTTGCCACTGTTAATGACTATGTAGACTTTCAAACTTGAATTGTATTTTATATTATGAGAAGAACATGAGATTATGGACAAGGGTTAGAGGGTTATGGCTTTAAAATGAGGTCTTTGGGTGTCAAATGATGAGTACAGGGTTGTGATGGGTGGGGATAATTATAAATTTGACAAAACCTAGAATTATCTGGGAGATAGACTTCTGAGCATGCCTGTGAGGGAGAGGTTGTCCTGAATACATTAAGGCTTCTGAGCATGCTCAAGAAGGAGTGCTTGTCCTGAATACATTCATTTATGTGGGAATATTTGTCTTACCATATCAGAGGATCCTGGACTGTATAAGAAAGAGAAAGTGATATAGTCATCCATTATTCTTTAGTTCTGACTGCAAACCAAATGTTACTAGTTCTCTCAAGCTCCTGTTGCTGAGATTCCCCTGCCCTGAAGCACTATAATTAGTAATTGTGAGATCAATAAATTATTTTTCCCTTATATTGCTTTTGTCAGGGCATTTATCAAAGCAACAAGAAAATAATATTATTCACCCTGTATATTTAAATGAGTTGGCAGCTTTTTATTTACAAAAGTTGAAGCTCCCCAGCTATTATTATATTGTTTATTCTCCCCTAGCAGGTTTACTATCATCATTGTGACCATAATTTTTAAACCGCAAATCGAGATTCACAATAGAGAAGACGTGCTAGAAGTTAAATCTCATAGTCAGGTTCAAGGCTGATTTTCCCGTGAATCCTCGCAAACTTCAGTCTTTGAGGCGCTTTTCAGTGAAATAGAATGCCTTTTGTTAAAAGTTTGGACAACACTACAGTGAAGGTCAGTAGTGAGGGTATGTCTGTGAGGGGAGTTTGGTAACTGAACACATTGCAGGAATTTGTATTCAGATAAACCCAAATATCAGAGGGCAGAAACGATCTGGACTATTTTAGCAGAAACAGAGAGTTTCCTTCAAGTAAAGTGTTACTTCTTGTATGGTATATATGGTTTCTAAGGAGGTTTAAATGCTAGGGCAGTGGCTTAAGGGAAACTGAAAAGAATCATGTCATAAAACTTTCATTTTTGCCTTTTTCAGGTTTACGGTTATAGAAACACAATGCAAATTACCATTAAGTTATTTTAACAATTTCCAAAAGGTCCTGAGAAATAATTTTATTTATTTTGGCCTCTGGAATATAACTTCCAGTTTGCAAACAATGTCATATATATTCTTAAAACCAAAAAGATATAGAATTCCGAATGAAGACAATATGTATGTAAATAGAGACACTGAATGTAAACACATGAGAAATTAAATATGAATTGCCACACTTCAATGAATACTTCAATACTCAAAAAAAAAAATCTATGTTCCCTCCCGCTGAAATTCTCAAGTGTGAAGAGTTGCTTAATTTTACAAAGGCAGACTCATGGGACAGATAATTTTCTTCAAAACTAACTTTGGCTATGGAAAATGAACCCTACATTTCTGTGGCAGTTCACTAAGGCTCAGGGTTTTATGTAGGATTAGAAAATGTTCCACCACTGAGCTATACTCCCAGACCTAACCGTTGATTCTTTTTTTTTTTTTGGATTTTCGAGACAGGGTTTAACCAATGATTTTTTTTTTAATTTTATAATTTAATTTAATTTTACATATCAGCCATGGATTCCCTTGTCCTCCCCCCTCCCGCCCCCCTTCCCCCCAGCCCATTCCCCATTCCCATCTCCTCCAGGGCAAAGACTCCCCTGGGGATTCAGCTCAACCTGGTAGATTCAGTCCAGGCAGGTCCAGTCCCCTCCTCCCAGGCTGAGCAAAGTGTCCCTGTATAAGCCCCAGGTTCCAAACAGCCAGCTCATGCACCAAGGACAGGTCCTGGTCTCACTGCCTGGGTGCCTCCCAAACAGTTCAAGCTAATCAACTGTCTCACTTATCCAGAGGGCCTGATCCAGTTGGGGACTCCTCAGCTATTGGTTCATAGTTCATGTCTTTCCATTAGTTTGGCTATTTGTCCCTGTGCTTTTTCCAATCTTGGTCTCAACAATTCTCGCTCATACAATCTCTCCTCTTTCTCGCCAATTGGACTCCTGGGACTCCACCTGGGGCCTGGCCATGGATCTTTGCATCTGCTTCCCTCAGTCATTGGATGAGATTTCTAGCATGACAGTTAGAGTGTTTGGCCATCCTATCACCAGAGTAGGTCAGTTCGACCTTTCTCTCGACCATTGCCAGTAGTCTATTGTGGAGGTATCTTTGTGGATTTCTGGGGACCTCTCTAGCACTTTGCTTCTTCCTATTCTCATGTGATCTTCATTTATCATGGTCTCTTATTTCTTGTTCTCCCTCTCTGTTTTTGATCCAGCTGGGATCTCCCACTCCCCTAAGCTCTCTTTCCCTCGAACCTTGCCCTTCACCATGAGGTTTGCAGGCAAATGGATGGATCTAGAAAAAATCATCCTGAGTGAGGTAACCCAGACTTTGAAAGACAAACATGGTATGTACTCACTCATAGGAGGATACTAGATGTAAAACAAAGATGACTAGACTGCTACTCACAACTCCAGGGAGGCTACCTAGAAAACAGGACCCTAAGAAAGACACAGGGATTGCCCAATAACAGAGAAATGGATGAGATCTACATGAACAACCTGGACGTGAGTGGGGATAACCAATGATTCTTAATGAATGTGAAAGTCTGTACCCTCAGGATTAAGAAGCAGTAGATTATTTTTACAGCTCTCCATACATTTATTAGTCTGTCATTTATATACAGATAACATACAGGTCCCATGTATTAATTAGGAAATTTTAAATTTTCAAATACATTTTATAACATATAGTTGTAAAATATGCATTTGAACAATCATCAATAATTCTCAGAGGAGGATTTACTTATAATCAGCTCATGACTTTGTCACAATTATTCCATTGACCATCCATGCACCAGGAATTGGACATGATTAGTCACTGAGTACATCTGTTGTACCAACTCACTTTAAAAACTTAAAAAAAAATTGTTTCAGGGAGAGGCGTTTTACACCCTGAAAATTTCCCCGTTTTTCCTCTGTTTAAAACTCTCTCAAATCACTTCATTATAGTGTTATTTAATATGTAAATTGTGTTGCAATACATAAAATAAAGTGGTATATGACTTCTTAGAAGAATATTAGTCATGGAAGATCAATCATGAAATTCTTAAGGCTAGACTATTAAAAATGTATTTATTGTAAAGTACTTTTGAATGTGTATTATTAACAAAGGGCTGGGGAAGTATGACATAAAAAACAAGTCTTTTAGCACTCACTTTATATCAGCTCAATTATTATATTAATCCAGAGTTATGTCCTTGTAGTAAATATGAGTTTGGAATCCTGAATCTGCTATTCTCTAAATCGTCTGTTTCTCCTCCATCCTCACCACCATGGTGAACTCTCCAGCATTGTCCTGGCTAGTTCACCCCTTGCAGCTATGAGCTAGAGGTGGGTCCAGTTCTCCTGCTTTCATGCCTTAAGGGTCAGCTCTTCCACACCTACACCATCAGGGCCAGCTCTACTGTACTAGGTGGAAGGTTAGGGAGAACACTTGAGTAACATTATCAATGGAAGTAGTTTAGGGAGAATACTGAAGAGTAAGTAAATTGACCTGGTGAAAGAGAGGAAAGCCAGACAAACATTTATAATAGGACAAAAAGAGAGCATCTTTGGCCTTGCAGGTTCAGTAATGGTCAATTTACATAGAATAGGAAAATTCTCACCGGTGAAGACTAACAGTAGTTATTGGCAAGTTTATAAATGCTAGCTAGCACATGACATGCTGATTATTTTATATTTAAGAAGTGTTGATAAGTTATTTTCACTTAAAAACAAAAGTAGACATCTGATAAGGTGGCAGATAAGCATCTGTGTTGTGAAAGTAAAGGAGACAATCGAACCTGAAAAACACATCTGTAGCTACGTTTATATCATCCATTTATATCAGCTAAATCTAAATATGTTATTCTGAAGAGGGACATGATTGGGAAGCATTGGGAGTTATTAAAGGAAATGAAAAGACACCAGAAAACAGCAGAGACAAAGGCACATGACAGAAAAAATCTGCAGAGCACAGATGTGCAGGTCCCTGGTGGGAGAAGGGGAGACAAGGGAATGCCAAAGTGGAAAGAACTCCCAGTTTGTTCCACCATGAGACCCAGAGGGTAGTGGTGTGGTCCCATATAAGGAGAGAGCTACTGTGAAAAAGATTTTGTTTGGAACTGGGTAAATCATTGGATTTGTGTATTCACTTGTTCACTGACCCATTTAACAGATGTTTGGTTTGTACAGGACTAGAGGAGTTCACAATCTTTTTCCTGACATTGGGTAGCACATGCTTTTCCCATGGTCTGTGCACTTTCTATAGTGAATTGCACTTTCTGAAAAGGTGCTCTTATGCATTCTTATGGTGTGTGGAATCAGAACAATACCTGACATGTGATCTAAGTCCATATGCTGGGTTAACAAGGTGGTGGAACAGAGGCCTCAGTGGTTCATTACACTCACCATCAAGATCTCCTTTGACATAGCTTCTCATTAAATGGTCTGAAACAGAATATCTTCCCTTATTAAGGCTCTTAACAGAGACTATGCATAGTGATGGTTAATGACAGTGTTCATGGATGATATAGTAAATAGATATTTACTTGTGTAGCAAAACTGTAGTTTGCCATTTAGCTGACAAAGTTTCTGAACATTTATGACTTATGAGCTATCTTTAATTCTGCTTTAAAGTTTATTATGATCTTACCTTAAGTTCCCCACAGTTAGAGGATGCTGAACTGTATGAATGGTGAAAGGGAACTGGTAGCAGCCTGCAGTCATCAGTCTCTGTTCCAGATTGTGACTGTGATACTGTGAACTGTGACCCAGAGCAAACCTTTGCCCCCTTAAGTTGGTCTTGTCAGGCTATTTTATCACAGAAAGAGGAAAAGAAACTAAGACACTAATATATCTTAATATAACCCCAATAGAAAGAATTCTTTGACAAACAGAATAGTATGTCTGATGTTATCCTCCAATTTGCTAATATAAAAGTATTCCTTTCTTGTGTTTCATTATTTAAGGTGAGCATTTCATATACTCAGTTTTCCTCTCAGTGAGCCTTTGTAAGGTGACGAGACAGAGCATTCTAACTACAGTCCTGGGTTTTCCTTCAGTGTCTGGGCTCCAAGGTAGTATGTCAAGAAGGAAAACCATGAACTTTGTTAGAACATATAAAGAACAACTTCCTTTAAAAGAAGAAAAACAAAACTCAGTCTCTGGTTCTGTAACCAATTTTGGAATGTTCTTCTGAGTTCTGAGTTCTTTTAAGTCAGCCTAATTTATGGCTAAAAGTATCAAGGTTACTTCAGTATGTCTTTAATTCATTTAAAAACTTTGGATTCCCTCTGAGATTTACATTGTATCCAAAGATGGTATAAGATACATTCTCTCTTAGAAGAGTTATTGCCTTTGGCCTCCGACTGCTAGCTTTTTAAAATGAGAATCCTTGCCATCTTAAAACTGGGAAAGAAATGTGTTCAACCAGAAAAAAAAAGCACTTAAATGGGATTTCAACATAATTTGAGGAGAAAAAAAAACCCAATAACTTGCTTATTTGTTCATTGGCTTATTTATTTCTTGCAACATAGATTACTTCTACTTGCTTGTGAGGGATTTCGTATGTGACATGGGCCTTCCATTTTGTAGACGCAGTTCAGTTGCTTAGTGACAGAGACATCATCTGAGAAACGTGTCGTTATACACATCCATGGCACAAATGTCGTCACTTTATGTGCTGTAGTTTCACACAACTAGCCGCATGGTAGGGATGCTCACACAACATCACAAAAGCATGTGAGTAATGCATTGTGCTACAATTCCATTTCAGCTACCGCATCCATACAACAGGAGTTTGGTAGTTCTATTGTAATCTTTTTTTTTGGGGGGGGGGAATTCCATTGAAGTTGAGACCTAATGCCTTGGACAGTATGTGACAAACACTATACCACTAAGCTACATCCTCAGCCCTCAGCTCCAATATGATCTTAGGGAGTCATTTCTGCCTATACAGTGTGGTTTGTCCTCAGCCAAGCTGTCAATATGTGGTATACATAGTTTGACTGTAAAGTGGTTAGAGGGGAAATATGGACTGGAATTAAACTGAGATTTTAAAACATTTCAAGGAGTCTAAGATACATTTTACTTCTCATTATTGATTAACAATTTATCTTAGTTTTGCTACAATGTACTGAACTGTGGCCTAGAGTTTAATTACTTCTTTGTACTCAAGCATAAGGCTGCCCCCATATCCTACAGACTGTGGTGAAATTTCAGTGTAGTAGGTAAGAGTGCCTACTGAGGACCAGTAAATCTGGGATGACCACAGTCTCACCCATACAGTGAATGCATAGAATTAATACCTTACTGTCTCTTCAAGTAAAAGATGGCTAAACTAGCCATATCATACATTTTAATGATTAAATTCAATAGCACATAACAAAAGTTTGTTTCTACTTTTGGCGTGTTATAATCTAGTCCCCTACATGCTAAAAACTTCTTGTGGCATGTGTAGTCATTATTTGCTCTTTAATATCACAATGAGCAAAATGAAAAAAAAATGTCCTTTTTGTGTTTTTTAATGCAAAGTAAGATGTGATTTGCAAATCACATCTTCATATGATTTCAACTTATTCCTATTTTTAACCAGCTCAGCAAACTTCCTTTCAACTTAAACAACCAACTGTGCCCTCTATCATACTTATTCCGTTTTGCAAATGTCCCTCTTCTAAGGATGTGACCTTAGAAAACCCCAGGTTTTCTTAATAGATGTCAACATGGACCAGACTATACTATCTTTACTAATGGACTGCTTGGGCAGCTTCCACTCTCTCTGTTCATAATTTGGTTGATTGTTTCTGTCCTCTCTGGGTAACTCCATGTTAAAATGTGACTGCATGTGTCTGGTATATTCAAAGCTGGAGCCACTGTCTTCTCTTTATCACCCCTATCTCTCATGATCCTCTGTCCATATTCTGTTTTCTGATAGATAACCCCGGCACGTGCTTGGCCTTCTGATTCCACCCTGTAGAGTTGCTTGATATTTCATTGTCTTTCTTACCATGGCTTTCAGGTTCAATTCAATTCCTTTTATGACCAGCACACTCTCCCACACAGTATTGTCACTTATAAGACCTTACCAGGCTAAAGGCAAGGTGATTGTTACTTCCACTCTGATATTTTCAGTGTTTCATCCACTAAAATATTCTAGGAACAAATGCAATGCCCTTATGGCTTCTGTGTTTCAGGTTTTTGGACCGGCATTGAAACTCTTGGTGTCTGCTCTACTCTCTTCCATGACCGGTGTCTATGCCTTGCCTTCCTTCAAGGATCCATGGAAGCAAACAGGGTCTGCACCAGATGCTCTTGGTTTCCTTCTGAGCTGCAGCACACAAGATGTTTTTTCCTTTATAAAAGGTGGTTGATACAATATAAAAAAACACCTTTGGCATAATTGAATAGTATAACTAAAACTTTTTAAATGAGAAATTGTGGCATGTTAGACAATCACTATTATTATGCTTTTCAACTTGAATCATCTGTGGCCTATATTGTTTGTTTAAAAGCTGCTTGATTCTTAATAAGTTGGGCTGAGAATTTAAAAATGGCTTCACTTTCAAATATAATACTTAAAGTTTCTGACAATACATGTTAAGTCATATTTAAGATTGTGATTCTTTTAAAAGGTCTGAAGTTACTTAGAAAGTAAATATGTTGAAAAGAATGAATTGTATTTACTGCTTAATAAAATAAAAACATTAAACACTAAGAAAAACAGAATAAAACTCTAGTATCCCATACATTCTAAACATACAAATTAATTTCTCAGTTCCTCCTTTTTCTCTGTCCCAAGAAGGTGACTGCTTTAACCATCAGTGTATAACTTAAAATAAATCTTAAAATTTCATTCTCATATAATTGTTTTCCTGGCCAAGAATACCCCCTGCCCTAAAACCTGAACTTTCTACTTGAAGTTTACTCCATTATTCTAGAAAAAAAATGTTTCTCTACCATTCAGTTTCAGCACTTAATTACCTCTGTCCAGAGTCATTAATATATCTAGGGCCATCAAAAGTCAATTTCCTCCATGTAAATGTCCTTAGACTTTAAATCACAGATAATCAGCATCAAATCAGATCTTATTTATGCTCAATTTGAAGCATCAAGCTCTATGATGGAAACATTAAAGAAGTAGAAATATAAGTAAGATGTACACTTCACTTTTAATTTATTACTAAACTGAGTTGTGTTGATAGACAGTATTATGCACATGGAGGAGAGATGATGTGTGTGTTGGGGTGGCATCAGAGAAGTTTTTGATGGTAAAGTAACATTTAAGTTACGCTTAGAATAGGAGTAAATATATATATAGTAAAAATAGTGCCTAAGACCCACATTACTGCAGGAGCTTGCAGTAACATTCCTTACTTCTTATATTTTATTTATTTGGTTTTCAAGACAGAGTCTCTCTGTGTAATGGCTCTAGCTGTTCTATAACTCACTCTGTAGACCACCTAGCCTCACAGAGATTCTGCTTGCCTCTGCCTCCCGAGTGCTGGGATTAAAGGCATGCACCACCATGACTGACTTTTGTTTTTTTATTTTATTTTATTCTTTAATCAGAAAACTTAAGGTAGCAATAATTAATACAGAGCCCAATTACAATAAGGAAATTGTATAAGCAGTCCTGAAATATGATTTGACCCTTTAGCTTCAGGAGTTTGTTTTAAGGTTTTAAGAATTGATAATATGACTCAATATTATGTAATTATAAAATGATAAAACAGTAAGTCTGGTAGATTTGGGATATTATGTAATCTATATAATAACTGTAGATACAGCAATATTCTAAGGAAAATAGCATTATTTATATGTATTTTTTCACGGTCATTTGTTCAAATGGCTGCAATTATTGTTTTAGGATTGTTTTTGGAATCTCAGATGCTTTTCCAAATTTTGTCAATAGAGTTAATATGATCTAATTTATGGTGAAAGATTGATTACATAAATTACTTAAGGTAGTTCTCCCTCTTGTGAATTATGAATAAATATTAATCCCATTGTACTGAGTAATACTCTTCAAAGAATTAGACAAACAAGGATTAGTCACTTGTCAGCCTATTCTAGATTAAACTGATAACTCCCATTTTTGAGGAAAGCAAAATGAGTCAAGGAGACTTAAACCTTTAGTTTTATGTGGATTTCTTATTTTGCAAAGTAGCAATGAGACTAGGACATTCACAAAGCCATGAAAATATGAATATATATTAATATATGCACATATGTACAGAGATAGATTATAGGTACATAGATAGATGTGTGTGTGTGTGTGTGTGTGTGTGTGTGTGTGTGTGTGTGAGAGAGAGAGAGAGAGAGAGAGAGAGAGAGAGAGAGAGAGAGAGAGAGAGAACCTCAGGATGAGAATTTACTACTTAGCCCATGACAGATAGATTTGTATTCATGGCAATCCTTCTGCCTCAGTTTCTCAGTTTAATGAGTTCAGATGTTAGTCACTAATCTTACCTAACAATGAAGTTTTTAAAGTGCAAATAGATTGACGACTTTTGGATGAAGTGATTCATTGTTAACTGCTTTCCTTTTTATTTTTGTTAAATATACGTCAAAAATTACTTAAGTACTAAAGTCAAAGAATGTTAACATCTAATCTTCATTTAAAATGAATTTTTAGACTTAATTTGAGGATCTGATTATGTCAATTCTTGTAATACATTCCATTTATCTCAGTATTTATCTTAAATCCTCTTGAGGTTATATTTTGTATATATAAACTCTTGGAAGGATATATATATATATATATATATATATATATGCAAAACATTTTGGAAGCATATATTAAAATATTTATTTTAATATATATTCCCCATAAATATATATATGTATGTATATATATATTTTAAAGTTAAACATATAGTTGGTTTAGAATCACTATGCTATATTTTTAGAAAGAAAATTATAGAACATATTCATCATCTGTCTATTTCCCATCATCTATCATCCTGTCTATCTATCTATCTATCTATTTATCTATCTATCTATCTATCTATCTATCTATCTATCTATCTATCTGCCTATCTATCAATCTGTCTGTCTGTCTGTCTTACACATAAAGAATTAGGATCTGTCTGGGACATCCTAAACCTACTATTGGTAATACAATGACACCACGCAATGAGCACCTACTCTTTGAGCCTCTGACTTTTCTTTGTTTTAGGCCTCCAAGGAGTGTGCTGAGATAGTTTCTCGGCACACGACATCTCTAACCACTAACCATAATTCTTACTCATTATGCTGTTATTTGATGTTAAATAATTTTTGCAATTACTACTTAATGTATTACAAATACCTTTATTTTGAAGTCATAGCCAACAAAAATCAAGGGAATAATTAAAATAGCATTATCTTTTGTGTTTTTTTAAGTAAGAAACCAGCATGTGTCTCAACTAGCTGGACATGGATATATATATATATATATAATATATATATATGAAATTCTAGCCTTTGGGAGGTGGAGACAGGAGGATTATGAATTTGAGAACAATTTGTATTGCTTAGAAAATTCTAGGTCAGCCTGGGAAACATAGAATGACTATCTAAAAAATAAATACAAAAGCAAAGATACTTTCCTACATAATAATAGTATCAGAAGCATTGAGAAAATTGATGTTTATGACATTACTACTGGCTAATCCTAATTCCATTCAAATTTAGTTCTCAGGTCCAATACGGTTATTTATTCAAGAAATACCTGGTCTTGAATCACACATGATGTTTGGCTACCAGGCTTCTCTACCATTTAGGAACTTTGGTAGCCCTATCATTGTTGAAGGTTATTAGGCGTGCAGTTTTGGTAAAACATTCCTTCACAGTATTGGCCTACTGTTTTGTCACAGCAACTTGAAAAGTATCACAAAGCAACTGTATTCTCCTGTTATCTTCAAGTAGAACTGAGTATTGGTGACATAAATTTTGATAATATTCAATATTCATTCTATTTGCAATTAATGTTTTCCGGTGGAGTTACTTTGAATTTAAGCAGATAAATATTCCTCACCAAAATTTTAATTTACTCATGCATTTGTATTGACATATATGAAAGATTTTAATTAATGAGTTATAGTCCACTTTCTTATTATTTTCTTTAAATTTAAAAGTCCATGTTTGGTCAGTGGGTTTCCCTATGGAACTTTTCCTGTGTTTTCTTGGTATTTTTCCCATTATTTTCTGTATATTTTACCTGTTTTGTCTAACAAAATATTCTGGGCTCATCTTGTAATTTCTCTGACTCAACTTTAGATTGAATCTTTTCTCGAAGGATTTCTGCTGTCCTTAAGTGGACAGAACTTGCAAGTCACGTCTAAGTGCTAAAGGTGCTTTTTGCTATGGGAGATAAACCATCCCAGGACTCTTGGAGAAGAGCACTAAGGGAACAGAGGACACTCAAACACAAAGTCTCCCTTTCCCTCCCCTTCTGTCAGTCAGACTCTGTAATTCTCCGTCCCTGTCTCTAACCTCCTCTCTCTTTCTCCCTCTCCTTTTCTCCCTCTTTAACTTGAGAAAAGGTCTTGTTACATACATGTTGTCAGGTGGCTTCAGTCTTGTGACTTCAATCTTGTGGTCCTCATACCACAGTCTTCTGAGTGCTGGGATTACAGGTAGTTATCAACTAGCACTTTTGGATTTGGATAAATGTCTTTCAACTAAAAGTTGTGGCATAAATAATAATTGCAAAAATTATTTAACATCAAATAACAGCATAATGAGTAAGAATTATGGCTAGTGGTTAGAGATGTCATGTGCCAAGAAACTATCTCAGCACACTCCTTGGAGGCCTAAAACAAAGAAAATCAGAGGCTCAAAGAGTAGGTGCTCATTGCCTGGTGCCATTATATTATCAATAGTAGGTTTACTGAGAGACTCTAATTCTCAGTGTGGAAGATAGATAGATAGATAGATAGATAGATAGAGAGAGAGAGAGAGAGAGAGAGAGAGAGAGAGAGAGAGAGAGATGAGATGGTAGACAGATGATAGGAAATATATGATGAATATGTTCTATAATTTTCTTTCTAAAAATATACCATAGTGATTCTAAATTAATTATATTTTAAACTTTAAGCACACCAAACCTATGGGGAAAATATATATTAATATAACAAAGGTTTATATGTATATAATTATATATATAAGTATTGCAACCATGGAGTAGTCACTATTTTGGAAGATCCTAGATCATATTTCACTCCTAGGAGTGAATCCTGGGTCATCTGCACATAAACCATCAGACTGAGAACAATGGGAGGAGAGCAAACTCCAGGAGCAGCTGCCACCAATAATTCATATGTGCAACAGCAATAAAATAAGATGTTCATATAAGTAGAGATAGAAATTCTGAACAAATGTCATTATATGCATTTATTTTATTTGGTCTTTATAATTTTAATATGAAAATAGCATCTACCATATCACTTCCTAGAGTTCACTTGAATGCAATTCTACTGAATCTTAGTTCCAAAAATTATTCAGTATTATTTGAGTAAGATGGAGCCATTTTGCTGGAGTGAATTGGGATGCTTGGTAGACTTAAAATCTGAAGGTTGGCTTCCTCAAGGTGTGTACTGTGGTGTGAAAATGAAATGCCCTGTATGCACATACATTTGAACACTTGGTCCCATCTGGCAGCACTGTTCTGGAAGGTTGTAGAATTCTGAGGAGGTAGAGCCTCGCTAGAGGAAGTGGGAAGGGGCAAGCCTTGAGGTCGTATAGCCCAGCTGCACTTTCTGTTAAAGTCTGTTTCCTGACTGTAGGTGAAATGTTAGCAATCTCATGCTTCAGCCATCATGGTTTTCCTATTTTAGTCTGAACCCCAGGAACTATAAGCCAATATAAACCTTTTTTCCTTAACCTGCTTCTTACAGTGTACTTGGTCATAGTAATGAGAAAAGTAACTAATAAAGTGTGTTTTTAGATATATACATGTATATATGCATAATAATACCCGCTAGGTACCCTACTGTGTCTGCAGTGAAGGGCAGGGTTATCTAAAACAATTAGCTATATTTTGTTTCATCCTATTACTCTCACATAAAGATTTGTGAAACACTAGAAAAAATTGAAGCACAGGAAAATTTTGTATTATTGGGAAAGGAGACAGATTTTATAAGCCCAAGAGGCAATATTTGTAGTGGTTGAGAGCAAATACTGAGTCTTCTACATGTCTGGGAGCAAATTCAAGCTCTGTCCTTTCCTGGATACAAAGCAATCTGTTTCCAAGCTCTTTACTTTTTCCAAGCATTACCTCACCTGGAAAATAGTCCTACAATACCTAACTCACAGGATTACTATGAAGATGAAATGAGGTATTACAGCTCTCTGAGTTTATTACATGACATTTAAGCAATCACTTGCCATTTGTGGTACATTTTTTAAGTGTACCAAGTGATCTCTTCATTTAATTATTTTGAGTCATTTGCCATAAAAGTCTACAATTTGATGACAAACATGTTACCAGAGTTAGACATCAGCCCTGTAGTCATTAATTGATTTTTGTTTCCTATGCAAAAACATGGCTCTAAGCCATGGCATGAAAATGTTATTTTGAATGAAGAAATGAGCAAGAACAGGGGAAGCAGATCTTGAGTAGACGCCATTGTGGAGCACTAGTTTCTGAAGGAACCTTTGGAGGCATGGTAGACAATATCTGAAACATGTCAACAAGAGCATCAACCATTCCCTCTGCTCTTTCATAGGGGAGCCCTTTCTCTTCAGCTTCTTAAATCTCAACTGGACTGGTTGACTTGTTTGTCAACAGAATGTTGCCAGTGATGTCCTGTGACTTTTGGCACTGTCACCATAGTCTTGAGCTTCCTTTCAAATCTTCTGAAGTATTTATTCCTGGAGTGCCACATTAAGACAACCAATGCCATTCTTCGAGAAGCCCATGCCACCCAAATATTCAGGAACAGGTGTTGTACTCCACAACTGGGTTCCCCATTGGCAATGATATCAATTAATAAGCCTGTGTATGCATAGCTTAGATAACTAACTCCACCTAGCATAAGACTGTAGCCATATATAACCCACCAGTGAGGAGTACACAAATTGACCCCATTAACCCACAAGAGCAGATGATAAAAATGCAGCCTTAGGTCATTAAATCATGGTGTGTTTTGTTGTGCTGCTAGAGATAACCAGACAGTGAAGTAGAGTATCAAACTATATATGAAATGTTACCCACCAGGGCTTGGAAGAAAGTAAGCACAGGTATTATTTCCTTTCAGTAACTGTTCTCCCCAGAACCAGCCTATCAATACCCAGAACATAGCTTGTGCATAGCCAATTATTTTGATTAATAGTGATATCAATTTTAATAGAACTTTAGCTTCATATCACACATTAATCAGTTAAGGTTTGTGGGCTAGGCAGATAGCTCAGTTGGTAAAGTGATTGCTTGCAGTCAATTCCCAGAAACTATGTTAAAAAGAACAGGGCCTGGTATTACATACATATAATCCCAGCACTGGAAAGGCCTCTGATACAGGCAGATTCTTGTGGCTTCCTGCCCAGCTAGCTTAGCCTACTTGGTGATTTCCAGACCAGTGAGCATCCCTTCCTAAAAATAAAGAAAAAAATGTAGATAGCACTTGGGAAATGATTGCTGAAATTTTCCTCTAGCCTCCATATGCACATACATGTATGCACATCCTAAAAACACATGCCCCCACAGCCACCTGAAAACACATGTACACATACCCACAACACACATGCAATCTATTAAGATTTTAAAAGCATAGTTGAATTTTAAAATGTAGAGTAAGATTTCCACTTTCATTTCTTGAAGCATATTGGAAGGTCAATCGATTTTTTTTCTTATATTCATGGTACCATTTTATCTGTTCATTTATTTTCACTGATATATGGATATTGGTTTAAATATTAAGGCAACTCCATGTAGTTAAAAGGGAGGTTTATTTTGTGGGGTAACTTACAAGTGAAGGGATAGGTAACAGGGTCTGGGAAAGGTGAAGCGCAGTCCAGTGGTGTTCTCTGGAGAACTCTGCTCGGTCTACCTCCAGTGTCCAGGATCCAGGAACCAAGAGGCCGGCCCATCTGGATCTTGGGTCTTCAGGGGTCCTGTCTCAGCTCTGCCTTGTAGGCGTGACAGTTACCGAAGCCTCAAAGGGGGTGGCACTTCCAGGTCAAAGCTGGAACAGCTACCCACTACATATGGATATTTAAAGGATTAAAAAAAATAAATGAACTAACTATGCAAAGTTTAGTTTCCCTTAAAATATCATTTAACTTGGATTTGCTCTAACAGTTTAGTCTATGTATATCCCCCTCTCCCACATTTCTAGTTCACCAGGCTTCTCCTGACTCTATTATTTTACAGTTGCAAGGTCAGTCTATTGTAAATATTTTGCCCAGTGTATTTAGAAATATATAATGACTATAAGATATCATTGGAGAAATATTTACATTTCATTAAAATTATTACCAAGTGACCAATTAACAGTTGAGGAACGGTGAAAAGAATGATCAGGAAAGGGGACAGGAGTTTTAAAAAAGAATGATTTGAACATCAAAGTATATAATAGCTTATACAAATGTTGATTTCAAGGATTCTTTCATCAGGTGGAAAATCAAGAGTGTGATTAAATACTCCCTCCAGAGAAGAGGGCAGACAGAGCTACGAGACAATGATAAAGGGATTTCCCTAGTGTATGAACTCACAAGTCATGGTTTTCAATTCCCCTTTCCCTTGTTCATTTCTGGGGCACCTTCTTTCCTGGAGCAGGTGAAGGCTTTCTTAAAACCCACTCTTACCCACAATTCAGTCAGTAACAATTAGATGCATCAAATGCAGAAATACATAGAAAGGTCTAAGTACCAATAATGTTGAGAAATTTACCAGGAGAAAGGGCAACAGAGCCTTGCATCTGTTCCTCACAGGTTCTGTATACCAGCTGGCCAGAGCCTCCACAGACTGGCTTCTTTATTTTGCCCAGAGACTGTGCTTGATCTTATCTGAAGAGCATAACTATCTAGGGCCCAGTGATACCCCCTCATATTTATCTTGCTCAGTGTTTCCAATCCCACAGTTTTAACTCTAGAATTCATTTTAACCCTGTGGTGGTTTGAAAGAAAATAGCCACCGAAAGGAGTAGCACTGGTAGTAGGTATGGCCTTGTTGGAGGAAGTGTGTCATTGTGGGGGCGGGCTTTGAAGTCTCTTTTGCTCAAGCTTCCCTCAGTGTAACTTTCAACTGACTTCCTGTTGCCTGCAAGATGTAACACTCTCAAATCCAGCACCATGTCTGTCTGCACACCCCACGCCCCCCATTTGATGATAATGGACTGAACCTCTGAAACTGTAAGTGAGCCTTCTCAATAAAGTGTTTTCTTTAAAGAAGTTGCCATGGTCATGCTGTCTCTCCACAGCAATAAAAACCAGAACTAAGACAAACCCTAATATTTTTTTAACAGAATACAATGTAACATTAATACAATAATATAAATTTCCAAGTGATTTACACAAAATTACTCCTTTCTATGAATTTAATCACATTTGCAATTATAAGCTAAGTTTAGTTAACTATTAGATTACATTTTATTGTATTTTTGTAATTTTGGTCTTATTCTGAAGATAAAATCCCAACCAAAATCTTTTCTGATATTTCTTAAATGAGATTGTGGTTCCAATTTAATGTTGATTTATTTTGTGCCTCCCCTGCATTAAGTGTTAATTACCCCCCAATGAGGAAGGAAAATTATATTTAGCCACTGAGATTATTGAGAAATTTTATTTGATAGTGGTTTTCATTGGCAAGTTAATGGAAGATACATAAGGAACTCGGTGGGGGTTTGCAAACTAAATAGACTTTAACAAAGTAAGTTCAAGGTATTTGTTTACACAAAGTAGCTAACGTCACGATAGTGGGCAATGTGAATTCCTCTTGGGAATGCCTATTCAAAGGACATTCTGGAGTTGATTAAAAATACTATAAGAGTAAACAGTGCTCATAATGGAAAGTCTACCCACTTTTTTTTTGCTTCCTTTTATTTTCCTAAGCAACTAATGTTTATTCCACTCCACTGCGTCCCACTCTTACCCTGTGTGGAGGAGACAAGCCAGTATCATCCAATGTCTGAGCTGAGGACTATGTGGAATATCAGAAGGGACTGATGGGAACTGATCACAACTGTTGCTTGTGGGAGATTGTAAGAGAGGGTGTGGGGCCATGAGAAGGTGTGGCTACTGAAATAGGATCTGTAGGAATTTAAGGAGATGAGGGGGAGGAACTTAACACAAGAACTGTCACTGTACTCTCAACAGCCATTTCTGAGAGTAACACCCCTAGAGAAGTCTGAGAAGGGAGGAGTCACATGACACAAGGGGACAAAAAATATCTTCAAGACATGCCCATTACCCCTCTCCCACTGCTACTACTGCTACAACCACCACTGCTACCTAGGTTTTTATGGTCTGGGTACGGTCTTTCAAACAACCTTAGTGGATCATTTCTTGCCTTCTCTGGGCTCTGTATAAAGGTGCCTGGCATTGAGGGGGCAGCACTGAGTAGTGAGTATCATTCTCTCTTTAACCTGATAATGGAGAAGACAGCTGTCCCTTACACAGAATGACTGGATGAGAAGTCTCTTGCTCATGTGGGAACTGCATGGTGGCATTTCCCTATTTCCTTCCTGGGGACAATCCTAGCAAAGTGTACGTGATGTGTGTGCAGACGTCAAAAGACAAGGAGAAGTCTCAAAAAGGGAGCAAGCTGCCTCTTCCACGTGAACATCTAAGGGGGATCATGCTCATCCAAGTTAGAGGATATTGGAGGCAGCTTATGGCATTGAGCAGAGATGAACATGGGAGCAATATTATTGTTCTCAAGCATCCCTGACAGTCTCATCTGTGAATGAAGCTCACTGAGGAAAAACCCACAGGTTGAAAGCGACTGCTATTAAGCTTGCCTACCAACTAGTTCTTAAAATGTGGGAGTCATATACCTCTTACCGGGCCGTGTTTGTATATAGGTGTGTGGTAGGTTCTTTGATGTTTTGAGACTCCCAGCATGTCTCTTTAGTGGTGATCAACACAACATGAAAATGGTAGTATGCTGGCTGGCTTTTTGTAGGTTGATTTGGTACTGTTCATCTATTCCTACCTGTACATTCTGGGGGTCAACAAGTTATACCTTTAATTAGACTACAATAGGAATTGTTCTGTTGCAGAAATCATCACATGCTACAGACTTCTGCTTCGTTTGTTGTTTTGTGGCTTACACCTAAGACATTTTGGGAAAAAAATACCTGTATTAAACTTGAAGGAATTTTCTCAGAGCCACTAGATTGTGAATGACACAATAATTAAGAAACTTACTTCCATGCTCAAAAGTTATTTTACTAGATCTGTGAAATGCCATTTAAGTTACTGATAAATGAGTGACGTTGTTGTATGTCTCTCAGTTTATTTCTGTGTTACTTGCAAACACAAATTGAATGACTTCCAATATTCACTTCAAAACTACACTTATTGTTTAGTTGCAGCCATAAGTTATCTATAGGTATTAGATATTAGCAAATATTGATGAAATTGTTTATGGGAAATTTACTGTATGGATAATTGTATGTTTTATTTATAAAGTTGATGCTACCACTTTGATTTAATTTAATTTAATAATATATTAAATCATAAAATTTAATTTATTCATAAAATAAATTATACAGATAATGTGTTTCATTATATGATTTTTCATACATCTGTATCATGTACTTTGATCATATTTCACCTCTCTTACATTTTTTTGTTTTTACTCCTATACTTCCTCTTCCCAAATCATCACCTTTATAGTTTCATGTGCTGTTATTATTTAAAATCTAGATCCCACAGATGAAAAAAAGATGAACTATTTGTTTTTCTGACTCTACCTTGTTTTGTTAACATGATGATCTCCATTTCTACCCCTTTCTATAAATAAGAAAGTTTTGTTTTTCCTTATGGTGGATGAACAACTCCACAAAACACTTTTCATCACATGTTATTTGTCCATTCATCTGTTGGCTGGCACCTAAGCTAATCTCATGACTTGGCTGTTGAGAAAAGCCATGTAGTAAACAGAGATGGGCACATATTAATGCCAGTAAAATGTATGTATGTACTAATTTTAAAAAGCCACATGAGTCTTAAATTAGACAACACAATATTGTAGTTCTGTCGAGATGCAGGAATTTTTAACACCATTTTCACTCTCTGTGGAAGAATGTTGATCTTAGGGGAGAATAACCAAAAGTCATTTCCCAAAGGAAACTTTTATAAATAGACCTTAAAGTAAGGTGAATGGATTTTGAAAAGTAGCAAGCTATTATGAAGCTAATGTGATACTGGGCACCCATACAGCTACATTCTGGATCCATTTATTTTTAAGGAAAGAAACTGTATTACCCCTGAAGAGATATGAAAGATGATGTAATACATAAAGAATTCCAAGCAACTTCTAGCCACAAAACTGTGTTCTTTTCTCTCCCCTTCCATCATCATTGCTTCCGTTTTGGGGTACCTTTCTTTCTCTGCCCCTTTTCTCTTTTACAATCTTTACCTTTTTCTCTTCTTCACACTTCCCTTGTCTGAAAGTTTAAAAGAAAGTCCTTCACAGAATACATATATATGTAGGCAGACTAAACAGAAACAAGATCCTAGACTTCAGGTCAGTTTATGCAGATCCCACCTTCACAGCCTCCTTCAAAGAGTACCAGCATCTGGGGACTAAGCATTCAAACACATATGGGAGACATTTCAAGTTCAATCCCTTAACACTCTAGTATCTCAAAATCCTCTGTAATACATCTGATTTCTGCCAATTTCTGACAGATTGTATCACAAAACTATCCATAGGATTTTCTCTCTGCCCAGTCTGGGTCAGCTGTTCTTTGTGGCTTTATATTTTGGCAAGTTCATTCCACAGTGGGTAAAGATTAACTTAACTCTGGTAAGAGTCTAGGAACTAAAAACTACAGTGGTCAATATCTCATTTTCAAAATTCCTAACAAATGCTTTGATTGGCTTGTGTGCTCTTTGTCGGACATAAAGATAATGTTTTCTGAATTGTTAAGACTCCATCAGATACCATCCTTGGTGTAGGATTATGTTTACTTCCACATGAGCCAAGTATTGCTTGGAAAATGTCACAGAAAGAATGGATCATATTAAAGACAATGAAGAAAAGTCAAATAAAAGCTCACAGACAAAAATTACACACACACACATAGAAATACACACACGTACAAATCACACTGTTGTGTACTGAGTTGTGCACCCTCTAACTATATCTTGACACCCCGAGTCCACTGTGGTTAACCATCTCTCTGTGCAGTCCCTTCCCACTCTCTATAATAAGAAGGAAGGCAGCCACAGGCAAGTGAGGAAGAAAACATTCCCCCTAAAATGAAATTTTAACCTCTATGGCATGGATTTCTAGTCTCAAGAACTGTGAGGGAACATATTTCTGTTACTGAACCCACCCAGCCTGTGATGTTTCATTATGGCAGCCAAAATAGATGAACACACACGAGACACCACAGTTTAAGATAACATAAGTTGACCTTTTTCTGGCTAGGACAATGGACATCTACATTTTAGTAGGGCAGGATCTGTGCTAGAATCTGTTCTGTGGATATCTAGCTTCGGGGTCTGTGGGAGCGTCTGTTACATTTAGGATATCTAGCTCTGGGCAATGTTGGAATCCTCAGTTCTCAGCAGGCAGGCAGGACAGACTCCTGTCCCTGCCTCCACTATCGCATGGCCTTTGCTGTCTGTACTTTCTCTCCTTATAAGGACACCAGTCATTAGGCCCACACTTACCCAGTGTGAGCTCACTTTAGTTTGATTATATCTGCAGATTCCTTTCCCAAATAAAGTCGTGTGTGTGTGTGTGTGTGTGTGTGTGTGTGTGTGTGTGAATGCGTGTATACGTGTTCTTGTATGTGTGGTTGTGAGTACAGGCATGTGGAGTTCAGAGGTCTGCACTGGGTGTCTTTTATGCATTTTCCATCTTGTTTTTCTGTTGTTTGAGAATTTCAAACATGTATACAATGTGTTTTTTTAATCAAATTCACGTCCCCGTTCTCTCCCTTCCAACTCCTTTCCCATTCTGCCCAGGATATTCTTTACCTATTTCATGCTTCTTATGCGAGTTATTTGTTTTTGTTTGTTTTTGTTTTGTTTTTTTGTTTTGTTTTTGTTTGTTTGTTTGTTTGTTTTGACTCACTGAGTCTCTTTGTGCTATCAGTATGTGCCTGGGCACAGAGCCGTGTACTGGGGCATCGGTAGCCTCTTGGAGTCTCCTGAATAAAAGTGACTCTCCCATTCCCAGAAGCACATGTGAACATACAGAGTTGTGACTCCATTAGAATGGCAAGAAATCAAACTAGACAAAATCCCAGTATGGATAGGCAACAAGTTCACGTAGTCTTACATTAATTTTTGAGACAGAATCTCTCCTTGAATCTGGAGTTCACACATTGCTTAAAATGACTGGCCAAACCCGGCACATCAACTTGTATTTCCCCTTAGCCATTTCCACACCCCGAGGTCATATTCTTAAGATTCTTAAGTGCTGGGTTTATGACTTCAACATAGCTTATTTGATAGGCGCTGTTCAACCCCAAATAGTATGTTATTGAATCATTGAAAAATATGGTATTAAAGGGAGGAAGATTTTCCCTTTCATCATTTCACTTTACTGGTTCCTATTAATAACAAAAATAATTTATAGAGGAAAATTTAAAAATCACTGTTTGATGGTGATATTTCCTATGATAATCCAACATTTCATCAATAGTGCTTACACATTAGCAGTGTCCCAACCATATAATCACTTAAAATCTATCTACTCATTTTCTAATTTATATTCACCAAAATGATTTGTTACTACCATTGCTGTAACTCGAGCTAGGTATCCTGTGCTTAGCATCACTCCGCTGTGCTGAAACTACCTATTTAAACAAATCACAAAGTGTGACAGAGGACAGAGCACAGAGGCCAATATTTTTAGCTTCTTCCCTTTAAAGTCATTCTGGTATGTACAAATTCAGACAGAGTACAGGTCGCTTCAAGTGTTCGGTCACAACACTCACAGGAACCTTCCAAAGCCATATCCAGGGTAGAGCTCTGAAGTTTCCCTTCTTCAGACATCACAGCCTTGTGTGCAATTCACCTGCCTTCTTAAGCTGCAGCTTTGGAACTGATGACTTGTGTTTTCTTATTTCCTATTCTTCTCTAAAGTGACTAATTGTTCTGATATCACTTCTCATTTGAGATATTTGGGAAATTTGAGTTGAATTCAACATGTTAAAAATGGTTTTGTGGGGTTGGGGATTTAGCTCAGTGGTAGAGTGCTTGCCTAGCAAGTGCAAGGCCCTGGGTTCGATCCTCAGCTCCCCCCACCCCCAAAAAATGGTTTTGTTTGTAGATTGGATATGAGGCCTCTTTCACAAGAAGGATTTTCATGCCTTGAACTATAAACCTGGCAAAAAGCCAATGGCCAGGGAGGCCATAGAGCTTGAGTCAAAAAGCTCCCTATTGTTATTTTGCTACATCACCATACTGACAAAGTTATGTCTAATTATTTATGTTTATAGCCATAGACCTGAGCTACTCTCAGCCATGATTGGGGAAGCTTCCTTTTGCTGTGGTAACAGTCAATAGAGAAATGCAGAACTGGTTCAAGTGCTGAGGACAAGAG
The DNA here is from genome assembly GCA_902168425.1 of Peromyscus attwateri. Lineage (NCBI taxonomy): Eukaryota > Metazoa > Chordata > Mammalia > Rodentia > Cricetidae > Peromyscus > Peromyscus attwateri. The sequence continues at coordinate 25,319 of CABHPP010143859.1, forward strand.
ACACGTTGATCAGCACTAGAGAGAGAACATCAATGTCAACTCCCACTGTGCCACCACCAAGGCCCAGGGACCATTGCAGGAGAGGACTCAAAAACAGTGTAAGAGCTAGAGGGTGTGGAGGAGTCCTGCTGAATATTGTCTTCCTGACAAGACACGGCCATGGTGCTCCTGAAATCATAACAGCTGTGGTCACCTGCACAAGAACTGCACAAAATTGAGCCAGCCCCAATTCGAGCACAGATGGAGCAGAAGAGCCTCAAGATCTGCCCCTTACTGAGGATTTACTGGCAGTGGATAGTTGCTGGAGGAGGGAGAATTACTGCTTTTAGAAGACGTGGCCACTGGTATGTTGCCTGTGCTCCAGTGTATGCTCCCGCACTCTTGGGGAGCACTGTGATTGGGTTGTCAAAAGAAAAAAAAAAAGACATGAAATTGTGATGGCGCTAGGAGGACATGAGAGGAGTTAGAGGGGGAAAATAAAGGAGCAGACACTGTATATGTGTACGGAATTTTCAAAAATGAAGAAAAGTTAAACAGTAAGTGTGTAGAACAGGTTTCAGAGTTCTTACATAAACACATAAAAGTATATTTTGCTCAAAGGAATGATTATTGTCTTGATCATAGTCTTTTGTTTCCCCACTTTCTTAGGTACAATACCTTTGAAAACTGAGTTTCAATCAAAACTTAGCATCCGGTGTTTTTTGGTTTAGGTATGTGCATAGGCCAGAAGCGGCAAGGGAAGAGGATTGATATGAATCTACATGTCAGTGGTTTTCTAATGAATGACAGTCCTATCTTCAGTGGTGATAAATGAGAGGGTTCAAGGAAGATTAGAAATGGAGCAGGAGCATGAACAACTTGTCTGATACTGGGGTCAGGAACTCACAGTGCTGAGCGGATTCCATACAACCAACAGAGAAGCTCTAGTCTCCACAGCACTGACATAGCCAGATGTTAGGGACAGGGGTTTTCTCTTCTTGCACAAGAATGACCAGTTCTGCAGTGCTGTTAGACATTGTATGGAGCAGGTATAGGGCTTCTCTGGCCAAATTCAAAGGCAGGGAGTTTATGCTACATGAAGTAGGAGTCAGTAAAAAGAAGCAGTCTGCCAGTACAACACCCAGGTAGGATAAACTATACAGCTGTGGATATTCTGACTGGGAAATCGTCGCCGTTTTCACTGGCGTTCAAAGGGGAAAGAAGAAAATGTGGGGGATGTGAATGCCAGACCTGCAAGAAGGAGTGGGGTAGGAAGGTTCCAATAGACTTCTTCATGGAGAAATTGAGCCGAGAGTGTGAGTAGATTGAGGCAACCGGAGTTTGAAGGCCTGGGTACCAGAGAGAGTGGAGCAATATAAATAGAACTCTGCAGAAATCTGTAAATGTTAATACCCTATGACTGTGCCAATGAGTAATGATACACACGTTCAAGGAGGTAGCACCCCAACGAGTTAGAAGTGAACGTGTCTGCTGTGCAAGAATGTGAGAAGTGCTTTATACCACTAGCCAGATTAGAACACCTCATGACTCAAAGGGAGTTCGGAGGAAACTTTGTTTGGTATGCAAGAGGAAACAGTCACCACAAGCAGACATGAAGTACAAGGAATGTTAACAGCAATCCATCAAATGGAAGGAAAGCAGTACCTGGTGGAGACACCAACCTCCATGCTTCCTGTAAAGCACTGGAAGTAGCAACTGCATGGTAACATATATAATTTAATTGTTACTATTTCAGACTTGGAAATTATATACTTGGCTATATGAACATAATGACAATGTGCCATAGGATTTGTGACGTGAAGGACTGCATGACCAAGTTTTAAAATGTTCCTATATTATAGACCAAGAGTATAAAAGCAACACAATTTGGAATTAGATGGCCATGATGTGCAGACATCATTCATCTTTCAGGGACAAGAGAAATAAATACATTTATTATGGAGAAAGAGGAAAAAGGAAATGAATAATAATGGAAAAACTAAAATAAAAATGGAAAAACTAAAAATCAAGTGCCACAATGGTAAATTAAATAGAATCATAAAGATAATTACATTAAATACAAATAACCTAAAAGACTGAGTAAAAGTTAGCTATCAAATTTGATTGAAAGGCAATTCTAACTATAGGAAGCATAGTTCAATAATAAAGACAACTATATTAGAAAAAATTGATACAGAGGGGCTAAGATGGTGTGGTATAGCATGGCATATAAGAGGCCCTGGATCTATGCCTGGCACCTAAACAAACGAAGGAATAAAACATCTGGGACTGATACTAATTAAGATGAAAGTTTTCTAGTGGCACCAAACAAAATAATTTTGTATTACTACTACCAGGCATTAATATGTTTGTTTAATAATGATATACATGTTAACTGAAAAAAGCATAGCTAGCTGATAATATCTACAAAAAAGGCATGATTATTAAATGAAAGGAAATTAGGAAACTTACAAGATATTAAACAAATATTCAGGTCTGTTTCTATACACCAGCAATAAATATTCAGAAAATTGAATTACACAAATTGTATGTTTATTATATATATATATATATATATATATATATATATATATAACTAAAGGTATTCAAGATTTCATGCTAAATCTATAAAACTGTACTAAATGAAAATAAGGATGACCAAATAAATGGAAATGAGTCATATTAAAGAGTTGAATCATTCTGTCTTTACTTCTCCTTTCTTCCTTCACTCCTTTCCCTCTTCCCTTCCTTAATTTTCAGGGCAATTCAAAGAAAAATCTCAATGGCCTTTTTAAAATTTAAAATGAAGGCCCAAAGGATGGCTCAGCATGTAGATATTCTTGCGTCTTAAGCATTGCCATCTAGGTTTGGTACCTGGAAAGCACATAAAGGTGGGAGGAGAGAATGGATTCCGCACAATTGTTCTCTGACCTCCACATGCTTGCCATGGCACTCATGCCCTCTCTCTTATTCACACACATAATCAATCAGTCAATAAATACTAAAAACTTATTTTAATATTTAATATTAAGTAAATGGAAAAAAAGCTGCAACAGCCCAAATGACTTTTAAGAAGAATCGACTTTGAACATTAACTTTGCTTGGTTTTAAGACATATGAAGACATTATAACAAAAAAAAATTCACATATGTATATTGAGATGAAATAAAAAAATAAAGAACAATGCGCATAAGGACTATTGATTTTGACAAGAGGAAATTCATACTGTATAGTTTTCTTTTCTTTCTTCCTTTCTTTCTTTTTTTTTTTTTTTTTGTTTTTCAAAATTGGGTATAGCCATGTAGTTTTGGTGCCTGTCCTGGATCTCACTCTGTAGACCAGGCTGGCCTCGAACTCAAAGAGATATGCCTGGCTCTGCCTCCCAAGTGCTGGGATTAAAGGCATGAGCCACCGTCACCACCTGGCTAGTTTTCTTTTTAAAAAACAAAATATATAAATATTGAAGGTCAATATGGAACTCCTCACAATAGCAAGCAAACCAAACAAAACCAAAGAGAAGTATTTAATTGTTACTTTGCATCATATAAAATTAGTATAGTATGTATCCGTGTCCAAAGTACAAAATGCTAAATTATAGAACTAAAAGTAAGCATATGAGAAAATATCTGGGACTCGAACTCGGAATGTTAGATATGGAGCCAAACTATATTCCATAGGTGAACCAGTCTTCAAATCTAAAAAGTAATCAATGACATGGTTAAGAGACTATAGAAATGAACCACAAAGAATGAAATAATTTCTAGTTCCAAAACTAACACTTATTAAGAATTTTCAAAATACTATTGTGTTTAAAAATAAATAAGATGGTCAAAATATTGGAAGCAAGGGAAATACACTGTGATAAAATTCTCACATTAGCCTATAAGAAAATTAGCATAAAACGTGAGCTACCTTTTAGAATAGCTAGAATTAAACAGATTGATTAGTATCAGTTAAAGGTCATTGCTCTGAATCATTCTGGCAATGAAATAGAGAGAATGAAAATCTGTAAACTGGTGGAATTAAAAACAAATTAAACTGATTTGAGAAAATTTGAGCATTTTCACAGTGTTTAGTGAACACTTGTGGTAAGACTCAGTCACTGCCCTCCTTAGTATTTTCTCAAAATAAGTGGAAACGTGTCTACACAAAGAATTATGTACTCATGCTTGCATTAATTTCATATTTAATATCTCCAGGCTGAAAAAACTCAGATGTCTACCAACAAGTGGATAAATTAATAAACTGAGATATGCATAATAGAATCTTTTTCCATAATAAAAAATAGAAACAGAGTCATGCCACAAAATGGGCATATCTCAAAATATTTATTATGAGTAAAATAATTCAGGTGTTTGTGTGTGTGTAAACTCCCATTATAATTCTAGTTGTAAACAACTGTAAAGTTTGTAAACTAATATGTTGTCATATAAAATACATCTATGATTTCTTGGATACTGAAAATTTACAAGAAAAATTGAGTGGGATTAATTCCAGGGACACCTTGAGGATAAAGGAACATATTTGTTGTCTTGACAATGGTGATGGTTTCTGGTAAGTATGTAGTTGAAATTAATTACATGTTTTGAAGATGTTCTTCACATTTTATGTTGTTTCAAAAAAAGGGATTTGAAAGACAAAGGTCTCATGATGAATTTTAGGAAGATTTAGTAAAGTATAATGCATATACATGATCTATAACATTTTAAATTCCTGAATATTCAATGGTGAGAAAGTCAAGTATCTTTGCCTATAGGAATTTTCTGTCTGTTGAGAAAATTGTCACTGTAACAATAATTGAAATTAAAACACACAGTTGTGGCAGGTATATAGGAAAACTACAAATACTATTTTTGCTAGTTAGTAATTTATTTGTACACACTGATAGGCTGTACAATGTGATAATCTGACACATTTGCAGTGTGCAAAGCTCAATTCAGACTGTTTAACATTTACAAAGATGATGTTGGCTAGCACATAATAATTGCAATATTCAGCAGACACATTGTGATATTTCAATACAATATAATGGTCAAATATGGATCACTTATATTTTTAATTTGTTCATAAATTTTATTGATCTGTAGCATAAACATAATGCTTCTACTTCTAAGGAAAATATTGATTTGTACATCAAACATCAATGACAATTTCTGACATAATTTTCACAGGAGAACTCTTATAGACAATTCTAATGAGTATTATCATCTCTTACCCACCTCAGGTTTTATTGCCATTAGTGCTACCTCTGACACTATATTTTTTTATTTTAAATTGTTTTAATTTTAAATTTTTTGTTTCTTCTCTACTTTTCAAAGTACCTCTCTAATTTCTAGCTAACTAAAATAGACATCTTGCTTATTTTCTGGTGTCTTTGGAAATGTGTCAGATTTTTCAGAATTTGAATAAAATTACCATTTCCTCCAAAGGACAAGCACCTCATATGCAGTTTTGAAGGAGGTATTGAATAAATGGATTTCTTGTTTCTGAATTGCCTCTTCCTTTATTCCAACAGGCATACCCAGTAAGATGAGTCATCTGTGAGTGATAAACCTAAAGACTTTCTAGAAACTTGCAATTTATGTGCAGCGCAGTGTCAGCACAGGCAAGTATCTATTGGCCCTCACCAAAATAATATTCTAGAAAAAAGGAATGCTTTATCTCACGGCCATTCCAACTTTCATCAAATTACTCCTGCTCTAGAATCCTCATACAGAAATTCACTTTTTAATCTCATGTATGTTTCTGTGTAGGCTCTCGTGACTAGAGAAAATTATGGTTTTGCTGAAAAGTGATTGGCCAACACATGGTGAATTTCCCCTTTTCTTGTGTTTTGGTGCACAACACGACAAGCTTGAGAGGTGAGAATACAAAAATCTCAGGAACTAATAGCTGTGAGCAGACACTGTCCACAAAGCTTAATGATAAACCCCATCTTCCAGTATGCAACTCACCAAGAGTAGAGGAGACAGAAATATATGATAGAGCGGTATTTCAAACAGTTGTCAAATTGTGAATGTCAGGGTTGCTTGAGAATTATTCCTTCTGGGTTTCAGCATTTAAAAGAATACTTCAACAAATCAGTGCTTTTCCATATTTCCATAAACAGGAGATATTAGGCGTGTTATTTCTGAACTGTATCAGCCATTGACATCAATGACGTTAAGATCCCGCGACAGCACTTCCTTTTTCTGACAGACCCCACACCTTCTTGTGTCATCATCCTTCTCATTCACTAAGTAGTTTTAAAATCTCTATCACTTAGCATTTCACATACCTCTGGGAAGATAGTCTGCATTCACTCACTTTCCCTGGGGACAAAAACAAACCAATCATTGCAGAAAAACCTATGGGATACCATGTCACAAGAAAGATCAGAAAAGTAAAGGCCACACTGACTTTTCCTCTTGCTTCAGTTCCTTGTATGAGGAATTTTAATCTTGTGATTTTTTTCCTTTGTTCTTCAAATGCTGAACATGGGCCACTAGGTAACATTTGTAAAATGTCAAGTTAGTGATCACTACTCAGCTTTGCGGAGCATCTTCCCGCTCTGCTTAGGTATTACAGTTCCTATTGAGCATCTGTAGGGAAAGTAACTAGATGTGATAGGCTTCAAATAGAATTTTTATAGGACTACATCTGTTTTAGGTAGACATAAAATCCAAAAGAAATAGTCACTAAGCATTGATTCAAATTCTACACTTGATACAGCAAAAAGATTAGAAAATTATTAGAAATTCATCTATTTAAAGTGTTTTTACATTTTCCCTAATGATGTTAAAACTGAGAACTTCTGATATTGTTGACAAACTTAAATAAAAACAAATGGGTGGTTAGATGCTGAAGTAGCAAAGGGATGATTCCAATGCGCAGTCTGATGTAATGCCCTGAGATCTCAGTAGATTTCCCATTGTTTCCTCAGCCATGAGGAAAAGAAATAAAAATTTGTGCCAAATCAAAGCCCAAAGGCTTAAGAGTTGCATTGTTCCAAAGAAGAAAAAGAGTAATAGAGGTGATAGGAACATCTGTCAATGTAAACTTATTTTCTTTTCCAACCAGATGGTATATCTTGCAGTGTAGGCATATGCCTTTGTGATAGTGACACTCAGTTTACTGTTCAGCAACTGGTAATTATTCAGGAAATATTTAGCAATGACAATAAAAATAATGAAGATACAGGTATTTTAATTTTAAATGGACAAATTCTGAGACTATTTTGTAATAAGAATGAATCACCATATTTCCCCATATCTCTTGAGGACAACATATTCTATGAAGGCAAGAAGATTTTTAATCTCTTGAGTCACGTTGATGGAAATAAACATTCTCTTAAAATCCTAATTTAATCTAAGAAAATCTTGCTGCTATGGAAGTCATTTTTACATGTTCCTGTGAGACATAGCAGAGAGATTTGAATTTCTACTTGATTTCTTACATCAATTCAATTTTCTATCCAAGATGTCAAATCATCGCTCAGTCCCGACTTTCACAGGAAGATATGATAATGGCAATGGCAGAGGGGAAGGCACTGAGTTTGTTGCTGTCAGAGTTTATAGCAATACATGGCAAGATCAATGAAAATTAATCATATCGAGCCATTTGTGTTTCACAGGAGGAGTATATCACTTCCTCTTATGCACACTTAACTATCGGTGACTGGGCTTTCTTTGTTGCCTTTGAAGTCTCAATTCCCATGATGTTTTATTTTTATTCTGTGCAAACAAAATATTTTAAATGTCATGACTTCAAAGGAAAAGAGAAACGGTATGAAAAGTACAGAAACAAAAGACTAAGCATTGACTTCCTTGATGAAACATTTGTTTCTAAATACGGCTGGCTTATTGGCAAATTAAAGAATACTAAGAGAGCCTAAAAGTAGGACAATTCTGCAAATGAATAAAAATGCCCTTTAAGATGTCCTCTCTGCTGGAAGATGAAAACACTTATTTGTCTGTTGTATAAAACTGAACCTAGCCTTTGTGGCCTTTCTAACAGACTCAACAAGACGTTGAAGATATTTCCCTTGCTGTATATTTTCTCCCCTGTCTGAGCTGAATCTCATTTTAGATTTTATAGTTACTCATGGCCTTTTAAAATAATATGTTCCTTGTTATTATATATCTAAGCATTAAAACATATACATGTTAATGTATTAGATTGAAAGCTATGGTTACGGTGGATGATCAGACACTTGCTCTGATAGCAAATAAGGGCAAATGAAGGATGAATATTCTTATTGATCAGCAATTTACTAATAACTCATGAATAGGAGATAGATAAGAAAGCTCCAATGATTTTTATGAATCTTTTATTCATAGCTAAGTTTGATTAAATAGCGTGCATTTAAAGATAGAATCTTATGTTGTTGGATGGAGTTCTATTGCCAACTAAGAAACCCTGTGGAATTTTTAAAGATGACAGTAGGTTCTGAATTAAGAACTGAGATCCATTATGACACTGCATATTCTTTTTATTTTATAATTTAATTTAATTTAATTTTACATATTAAATCTACAGGATTCCCCTGTCCTCCCTCCTTCCGCCCCCCACCCTCCCCCTAACCCACTCCCCATTCCCATGAGCTGGCTGTTTGGAGCCTGGGGCCTATGAAGGGACACTTTGCTCAGCCTGGGTGAAGGGAGGAGGGGACCGGACCTGCCTCGACTGAATCTACCAGGCTGAGCTGAATCCCCAGGGGAGTCCTTGCCTTGGACACTGCATAACCTTAAGCATGCTATGAACTTACCTCATACCTCTGAGGGAATTATAAACTTGTAGAGATTTCTAGAGTTTAGAACTAATTACCCTTCCATTTTCTTTTTCAAAAAATTTAAAACCAACATGCAGTTGACATATAATGCCTTATGCTGTTCCATAGTTGGTGATCTTAATTAAAATTGTGCTTAAAAAATTGTGCTTAATTACATTTGGATAGATGCCATGAAGAGGGGCATCATTTCATTGTGACTGACTAGCTCCACGTTTTGAATACTCTTCCAATCTCACCTTAAGAGTTATCAAGTGAGCAACTTTTTACATTTCAATGTAGCATTAGGAAGGGAGCAGTCCACTAACATAGCTAACTGGAGTCCTCTGAGATGAGTACCTTAGTGTTTTCAGTGCAGCATAAAAATCTACCTATTTGTGTCTTCCGAGAACTGGAACGACTGATACATGCCATAGTGCACGCATTTTGAAGTAGGTACTAGGCATCTAAACTCAGGTCTCCATGTTTGCACGACAAGGACTTACTGACTAAGCTCTCTCCCCAGCCAAACGGATAGCTTTTGTGTGTGGATTTACTGTTTGTGCTTAATCATCACAAAGTATAAGATAAGTTGGTAGCTAAAAAATACAGACCCAAATAATATAATCATAGACAAAGAAAGAGAATTTAGATTAAGATAGGAAATTTCTCCATGGTTGGACTTACCCATTGACAAGACTTGCTGATATATAATTTAGTTACTTGAGATAACTGATAATAGAAAATAAACTCCTTCAGCTTACCAGTTGTTGTATATTTTATTCTGAGCATGTGCATGATAAAAGTGATTTAAGCTATAGGGATAACCTTGCATCCCTTTATCCAGTTTTTCTTCCTTTCTGGCAAACAAGCATTGAAAGTGTACATTTCCTTGCACATTTACCAGTATTTCTACAGTCTACAGAAGAAACATTCACTAGTGTCATTTAAGGAATTTCAACTTGGTAAAATACCATCTGCTTAACATGCAGTTAGGCCTGGAGGGAAAAGGCAAGGTCAAGAAATTAATCCAACAAATCTCTCAGCTTGCATCCAACAGCATATCTTATATATACCTTCCCATCCAACTACCATAAAGCCCCTCTGGCAAGAGCTGGGCTCATTTTTCTGGCAAGGAGGCAGCGAAGTGAAGGAGCAGTACTGGGAAGGGAAACGCTTTGGAAGCTACACATCTGAAGGGCATTTCTCACTGTTTCTTGGTCCTGTCCTAGCCATGTCCTGGTGTGCATCTGAGTCTGAGATGAAAGGTGCTGGAGTTTCAGCCAGCTCAGTGGCTCAGAAAGGGAAAATGCAGTGGCTGTCCTGGAAGCACACTCTCCAGAACCATGACCCAAGGGGAAATAGATTTGTAGACAAAGCTCAGAACATTTCTAGTCTTTAGACATGCTCAAGTACTGAAATGGCAGGGTTAAGACACCGAGAAAGTAGGAGGAAATGGATGGAAATCCAAGAAGAGTGCCACATGTTCAAAACTGAGAAGGAAATTGGAACTGAACGCATCCTACAGATCATCAGGGCATCAGAACCACTCAGCAAAGACATCAAAATAAGTGTGATTAACAAATTCAATAAGGCAAGTGAAAGGTGAGGAGTTTTAGAAAAAGTTTGGGAAAAATATGAAGCCTAACTGGCCTGACTTCCTGTCACGAAGATTGTATTTTATCAAGTTGGCTTTTTAAAAATCCCACGACTGAAAATCCAGAGCTGAGTGGATAAACTTGCAGCTGAGCAGACAGAAGATACCCAATGTTTAGGGAACCAGAAGACAGAAATACAGAAAAACAAACAAACAAACAAAAACGACAAACAACAACAAAAAAAAACAGAACAAAAACCCTGCACTGAATTACAGAGATGAAGGAAAAGAGAAAACACTGAAAATAGATTAGAGACATAGGCTTATTGAACTGGTGAAATGTGTGAGAGAGGAGGAAGGCATAGGGCAAGCAGCCTGAAGCAGGAATAGAACAAAGAACTGCTCCTCAATACTTGAGAAAATATAAAATAAGAGGAAATCTTGGAAGGATTCAGTATACATAAAGAGAAAGGAGTGGGCTTGCTGTTTGTTCTGATTTCATTTTTTTATATCTAGTGGCAATTTGCAATTTAATTTGATTATTCAACTCGTCCGTACACCAACATCATAGAAACTTGTTTAAGATATAAAAATAATATTGATTTGATTCCAAGTTCCATTGTGTAATATTTATAGTGATGCAGCAATGGTGATTTTATATTTCAGAGGAGCATTTATAGTTTTTAATGTGATAACAGCCTTGAGAAATAATAATCCTGAGCATGGTGGTATATTCCTAGAATCCCAGCACTCTGGAGGCTGAAGGAAGAGCATCATGACTTTGAGAGGTTTGTCTGTACCACCATAGTCACATGTAGTCAAAACAAAACAAAATAACCAGAAACAAAAGAGAAACAAAAAAGAATGTAGAATTCTATTGCCCTGCCACTTTTAATTAAATTAAAAAAAATTCTTCTCTTAGGTTTTATAGTTTAAACATTTGTCATTGGAGGTTTGCTCTAAATATGAAGGTTCATGGCAACTACTATGTACAAGCTGAAAACAAGGCTTAGCAGGAGATTAGAGATTGTAGAGGAAGTAATATTCAATTGGGATTTGAGTGGGTAAAAAGGGAATTATTTAGCAATAGCAAGGAAGTATTCCAGCCTGAAGCAACGGCCAGAGCAGACAGCAGAAAATGGCATCGGTTCCTCTGCAACTGAGGCACGGACAGCTGTGAACTACTGCAGACGCAGTGAATGTTTTCAGATGCTGAGCCATCTCTCCTCTTCAGCATGTGCACTTGAATATCTTCTATGCAGTTGCTATGCTGAAAAGTTCTGAACAAAATGATATGCCTCTGCTTTAAAGGAGAATGTATTTAAATTGTGGTACCTGTTTAATATCAGGCTGTTTATTTAAAATTTAAAAATGAAAAACTGTTATTTTCTCTAACATAAAACGGAACCAAGTAAAACACTGCTGGTGTGGTGGTTCTACAGACACCAGGTTCAATTGTCCTTACATAGCAAGTGGCTGATGTCCCCAACACAATTCACTCACTATTCAAAACAGCTGCTGAGGTGCCAGCTTTCACATCCATGAACAAATAGAAAAGAGAAGAGGAAAACAGTTAATCCCTTACAGATCCTTTCTCATAATTCCTTCCTAGAACTTTCATTAATAATCCATCAATAAGTAGACTGTTGACTTGCATCAAGCACCTGTACTAAGCCCAGCAGAACAAACCAAAAAGGTCCACTCATGGTACAGTTGCACATCAAAATGCCCAAATGAAGTTGCTTGATCTTTCAAGAAATGAGGACATATCATATCCATTCAAGGGCAGAGGAAAAATAATTCACACAGGATGTATTGCTCAGGGTTCTCTAAAGTAACAGAACTTATAAAATGAATCTCTCTCTCTCTCTCTCTCTCTCTCTCTCTATATATATATATATATATATATATATATATATATATATATATATATGATTTATTAGAATGACTTATAGGCTATAGTCCAGCTAATCCAACAATGGCTGGCTGTGAATGGAAAGTTCAAGAATCCAGTAGTTGCTTAGTCTACAAGCTGGATATCTCTGCTGGTCTTCAATGTACACTGGAACCATGAAGTAGACTCTAATGCTAGTAAAGAAATGGACTTGCTAACAAGGTGGAGAAAGCAGACAAAGAGCAGCAAAATCTTCCTTCTTCCATGTCCTTACATAGGTTTTCAGCAGAAGGTTTGGCCCAGATTAAAAGTGTGTGTCTTCCCACCTCAGAATCCAGATCAAAGACAAGTCTTCTGACTTCAAAGATCGAGATAAGAAGTAGTTCTTCCTACTTCAAATTAAACAAAATTTTCTCACAGGTGTGCCTTCCATTTTGGGGTTTTAGTTCCAGATGTAGTCAAGTTAATAAATAAGAATAGCCATCACACATGCTCACTTTCTTGTTTGCTTGTGCTCAACTTGATTTCTCCAATCATATACAGTTCAGGACTAGCAGCCTAGGGAATGGAGCCAACTACAGTGGGGGTGTATCTCTGTCTTTTAATTAACTTAGTTAAGATGACTCCCAGAGTCATACCCACAGGCCAACTAAATGAAGAAAATCCATCATTGAGACTGTCTTGTCAGGTGATTCAAGATTGCATCAAGTTGAAAAAGCTAATATTGCAGTGTAATATAGATATTTATGTCATTATATTTTCTGAATTTCATTACTATCTTTTGCAATGTCTCCTATTGAGTCTCTAAACTTATTAACTTGTAAATTCTTTTTCTTTCTTTTGGTTAATTTGGCTAAGGGTTTGTTTATCTTGTTTATTTTTTTTCCAGAATCAGTTTTTTTTCTTTCATTGATGATTTGTATTGTTTTGGTGTTTCTATTTCATTAATTTCTACCCTGATCTTAGTTATTTCTGTCCATCTACTACATTTGGATTTGGTTTGATCTTGCTTTTACAGCATCTTAAGTACATAGTTAAGTTACTTATTTTTACAGTGTCTTAAGATATACAATTAAGTTATTCATTTGAGATCTTCTGCTCTCCCTTAAGACTGCCTTATCCTGATATGTACCCAATAGGTTTTGATATTTAGTATTTTCATTCTCTTTCAATTATAATAGCTTTACATTTTTCTCCTTGCTTTGTTCAGTGTTCTATTCGTCATTCAATAGTATGCTATTTAATCTCTGAGTTTGTGAATTTTCTCTTTTTGCTATTGCCTATTTGTTTATTTTCCCCCCTGTTGTGGTCAGACAGAATTCAAGGAGTTGTATTAACCTTGGCCTATCTATTCTGTGCATCCAAACATGTTATCAATTTTGTAGTAAGTCCCATGGTCTTCTGAGAAGGTATATTCTTTGATGTTTGCTGAATTGTTCTGTGAACATCTAAGTCCATTTGCTCTATGTCATTTAGCTCTAATGCTTCCTTATTTTATGTATATATACCTGTCACCTGATGAGCAAGGGGCATTAACATTACATACTATTTCTATGTTGGAATTAATCTCTGACTTCTCATCTAGTGATATTAGCTTAATAAAATTGGGAGCACCTGTGTTCAGTGCATTTGTTTACAGTTGTAATGCCCTCTTGAAGAACTGTTCCTTTAACTAATGTGAAGAGTCCTCCATCCCTTCTGACCAGTTCTAGTTTGTAATCTATTTTGTCATATATTATAGCAACTTCTACTTGCTTCCTGGTTCCTTTTGCTGGGAATAGCTGTTCCCATCCTTTCACTCCTAATTAGTGTTTGTCTTTGAGTGTGAAGTGTCTTTTTTGAGGCAACAAAAGCATAAATGCTGTTTTCTGGTCCAAGTATGCTCATCTGTGGCTTTTGTTTGAGAAACTGAGGCCATTGGTATTTTATGATTATTATTAAAAGATGTGCTTTAATTTTTGTAACTTTTTTATTTTAATGTTTTCTTATTCTGCTTTTTCTTGTCATCATTTATTTTTTTCCTTTGGAGTCTCTTGAGTGTGTCTATCTTTCTTTTCAGTCTGAAGTATTCCTTCTAGTATCCTCCATACAGCTAACTTAGTGATCATAAATTACTGTAGTCGGTTTTAAGCATGGTAAGTTATTTCCCCTCAAGTTTTGCTAAGTAAACTTGTTGGGTATAATAATGTTGGTTGGCACTGTGTTATTTCAGAGGTTGAAACACATCTTTCTTAATTCTCTACATTTTTGAGTTTCCATAGAAAAATCAGCTGTTATTCTGATGAATCAACTCTTCCCTCTTGAAGCTTTCAATAAGCTTTCTTTGTTCTGTATGTTTAGTGTTTTGACTATAAAATGACATGAAATTTCTATTGGGGTTCTATCTACTCAGTCTTCTGTATGCCACTTGTACCTGGAAGGGTATCTTTATACTCTAGATTTGGAAATTTTTCTTCTATAATTTTATTGAAAATATTTTCTATGCTTTAGGTGTGAAATTCTTCTCTTTTTTATGCCCATAATTTACTGTTATGGTATATTTATGTTATCCCACAATCTTGCATGTGATGTTATTTTGTTTATTTAGTCATTTTCTTTGACTGAACAACCCTTGTTTTCTAGCCCTGGTACTCTATTCTACATATGATCCATTGTACCAGTGAGCTTTATAACTGAGCTTAACTGGACTAACAGAATTATTCATTTGCAGATTCATTTCAGAAGAATAGTGTGTCATCAGCATTTCTATCTCTTTATTGAATTCTATTTTTGTATTGTCAGTTGACATTCTTGTTTTATTCGGTTGTCAGTTTATATTCTCTTGGGGTTTATTGCTGTTCTTTTTAAATTCATTCATGTTTATTTGTATTCTGTTTGAATTCATTAAACATATTTATAATTGTCCTTTTGAATTCTTTGTCTGTAGTTTCATCTACATGGCTCTCATTAGGTACAATTACTACAGAATTAGTAATTATGAAGATGGGTGTAAATATTTTCTTGTTTCTTTTAAAATTTCATTTTGCTTTTGTTTTATTGTATAAGGATTGCACATCTGGAATTTGTTCATTGCTTGAGTATTTTGGTTTATGCTTCAGGTCTAACTGCATTGGATGGGTATTTGCATCTCGGCTTGGTGGCTCTTGATCAACTAGATGGTGTCATGGGTATAGCTGGCACTAATTCATGAATGGGTCAGTTGAAATACTGCAACCTCCATTAGGGCTTAAGTGACCTCTGATGTCATGAGTGGGTACTCCGAAGGAGTTGAGGATGATATGGTTATGTAGTGGTCATCCTCTGATGTCATGTTTGAGTGGAACTGTAGATCAGTAGGAGTGTGGGTGTGCCAGAGTGTCCTCACTTACTAGACACTGACATCAAGAGCAGACAGCATTTCTATGTGATTAGGGAATGGGTACCAGAAACCACTGGAGCTCTGGTTTCTTACCTCAGAAGGAGGTAGTCTTTCAGGGTGGCTAATTGGTAGTTCGTTGGTTATAGTCTCTAATATAAGAAATTGGCATGATTTCTAAATGGCTTCTTAATGGGGTAAGCAAAGCTATGGTTACTGAGGCATCAATTTCTAATCTGAAAAGTGATAGTTTATTGGTGTAGTTACTTGGTAGAGGTTAGATTTCTAAAGTCACTGGGGTGTTAGTCTTTAGACTCAGAAACATGTAGACTGTCCTTGTGGCTCTTTGTAAATGTAAGGCATACCAGGGTCCACTGAGCCCTGGCCTCCATCTTCAGTTGTGGATAGTCAGTAATCTTTCTCTAAGCCTGTTAGTAGGGAAAGGGCTTCTGGAATACCACTTAACATGTTTTTTTTTCAACATGGATTTATTGATTATTTCTAGATTTCATACAATGCACCATAAGCATACTTGCCTTTCATTCCACCAAGATCCACTCTGTGACCTCCCCAAAAAATGAAAAGAAGAAAATAATATAAGAAGTCCAATTTGTGTTACCCATATACTTATTGGAGCATGGTCAAACTCCCAGTGGCCAGCCCCTTAAAGATAACTGAGTCCTTTCCTCACCTACATCCACACCAGAAGCCATCCACTGTGAAGAGCTATATTTCAACATCTTTACCACAATTTTTAGGGGCTCTCTGCAATGACTTCTTATCTAGACTGTTTCTTTTTGGGGTATGGGGATAGGGGGACAGAATGTCACAGAAGCCTACAGTGTCTCTCATTCTCAATTATGAGTCTGTGGTCATTGATAGCCCTTCAAAAGAAGCTTCTTTGCCCTTAACAGCCAGCGGTAGCACAGATCATGAACTTCCACATGGCCTCCAGTAGAGGCACAGGACATGAACTTTAACATGGCCTCAGGTGGCAGCCCAGGCCACAAATATACACACGTCCTCCAGCGGTAATAAGGACCATGAACATCAATATGGTTTCAGGATGCAGCACAGACAACAGACATCAGCATAGCCTCTGGCAGCAGCATGGATCACAGACATCAATACCTTCCCACCCCATCCCCAGGCTGTAACATGGACCATGGAAGCCAACATGGCGTCTGGCGGCAGCACAGACCATGAAGGTCTTTTGAGGAAACACAATGCAGAAAATGAACCATTCTCCATCTCTCCATCTCAGATACTGTGTCATTGTTCAGAGCCAGGGTGATGCTGTGGTTAGGCAGTGAGTTCGGGGGAGGGGGGGAGGTATGGGTAGGGGGAGCTTAAGAGAGCTCCAGGCCACTGCACACATCAGGTTTGACCCTTGTACTTGTAGTCTGGGGGCAGCACCAGGGCCCCATACTCTCCTCCTTATTTTTTGCATTCATAATCTCTCATGTCCCCCTTTTCTTTCTCGCTCCCCAGCAATTTGTTTTCTATCTATTATTTAGAAAGAGGACAGGAGGATGAGGAGGGGGCCAAATATGAGCAAAAGATGACAATGTTATCAAGAAAATTATTGCTTTGTTCATTAAAAATTTAAAGGTGCATATAATACTACAAAACTAATGTGATATGTACTGCGACTACTGATGCATTGACATTTTGATTTAACTGCTATATTTCAACCATGGTTTAAAGTTAATAAATGTAGGTTTTCTATTTAACTAGGTACCCATACAAAGATACTGGTTTTCACAAGGTTCCATTTGCTGGTATTTTTCCTTCCTTTGTGCTGCAGATCATTATGCCTAAGAAACAGAAACAGGGAGAAGCAGAGTTTCCTGTGTATTGTTCTTCTTGAAGAAGGAACCTAGGACTCTGAAGCAGGAGGGCTTATGAGGAGTCCATTAAATATTAACAGCATTGGAAATACATTGCAGAACTTAAAGTGTAGAGGGTTGCAGAAAGTCCTTGATTTTAAGGAAACATGAAAAATAAAACTATGTAATATTAATGAAACATTCTCTAGTCTCTTCCTTCTGATATGCCAGAACCTGATAAAGTAAACATTCCCTTCTGCAAATGTGGGGTTTTAGTGGTTCCCATCAGAACCACACCCACAGTTTTTACTGCTCCCTTCTAAACCCTGACAGTCTGACTCAGACTGCAGCCTCTTTATTCCCACTTTCTTACCTGAAGTTCACATCCACACCATGGTTCATGAATTAGTCAGCCAACAATGATTAGTCATTGCTATGAATTTTGTTGGATCCTCCCAAATAGATGTATTGAAGTCATAATTCCCAGTACCTCAAAATCTGGCCTTACTTGAAATATGGTAGCTGTATATGCAATTAGTTAAGATGAGGTCATTGTGGGTTAAGGTAGGCCTTTCATCCCACTCATTGCTGTGTCTACAAAGACACAAACACACAAGGAAAATGACATACGAAAACTGAGATTGATAGAAGAATTGTTGGCTCAGAGAGAGGTAAATTTGGGGTTGTGGTACTGTATTTCAAGATACTTGGGAGTTTGAAGCAAGAGGTACACAGAGTTTGAGGTTATTCTGGCTTAGACCCTGAGCCAGCTTGGTAAGATTTTGTCCATACATATATGCATGCATGGATGTTTATATACACATATACATAAACTAAAGCAAAGAGAAAAACATGGAATATCTCCCTCAGAAGCCTCTACAGAATGCAACTTTACCCGCACCTTGATTTGGATACCTAGCTTACAGAAAAGTGAGAGATTTTCTGGCTTTTGAAACCACACAGTTTGGGGTACCTTCTTATAGCAGTCCTAGGAAATCAATGTACCCAGCCTCTGCAATCCTTGACACCCACTCATTCTCTTAAGGAACTATTAGGTACTTCTGTGCCTATGTTATCCTCCCAGCCTACCTTTTTTTTTTCATTCTAGCCATTGCCATGGCAACCAACGGCTCACAGATGCAACCTGGCAGCAAGGATCCTCATCCACAGTGGATATCTGTTGCATTTTCCCTCTAGGCTTGTAGGGGATTTCTGTTTACTGCTGAGACTGCACAGCCCTGCCCACACATGGGCAAATTAGAGTGGCAAAGCAGTTAGCATCTGAAGGATAGCTGGCTGGACTAGAAGTGAGAACACTCACTGCTCTTTAATGTTGTCTCAATGGACAGTTTTCTCCCAGAATCACCGGGAGCAAAGGCTGCTAGCAATGTTGAAGATTGGTTTTCTCACCCTCTCTGTTTGTTTGTTTGTGTTTTCTTTTCTTTGTTTTCCCCTCATCCATCAACTTGCGTAATCTTCTAATTTTATAAAGCTCTAGTTTCATGCTGTGCTTCAGGAGTGCAGAATAAATAAGCTAAGGCAATCTCCATACACCGGCTTCCTAGTGTTTGGATCTCCGCCTAGCAAATTCCACTTTATACTTTGTTTCTTAGCTGATGTGCCTGAACCTCCTGAAAGTTTAAGGTCTTGTAACTGTGCCTGCCATTGCTATTGGGGTTGCTTACTGATCAGTTTCAGCTATTTGTATAGCCCAAGCAGGAAAGAAAAAAAAATCACAACCAACTACACAGATAAAATTAAATAACAACTGCAAAAAGACCATAAGTAACATATTTCTTATCTGTGTCAATAATTAAAAGTAATATGTAACTTGAGAAATATTAAAGCCCATGTTCCTCACTATAGAGACAACATAGCTAGACCCAATTTTCTGAATTATTTTAATGACTTCTTGGTTTCATCTTCTCCATTTGAGAAAGTTGACTATTATAATTTCACCCACATTCTCTTACTTTTTCTTTGTCCTCTCTAGTGTACTTAAGTATGAATTGGAAAAAGACAATGTGAGAACATTTATTAGACTTAGTTAACTGGTCAATGGTTCACAAAACAAAATTTAAAATGGTATTTTATATTGTGCTCAAAGTATTACTAAGTTGTATAAATTCAAACCTTAATTATTGTGTAGCATACACAATAATAAAACATACAACTTATAATTCATCAACATCAAATAGTGTTTGCTAAGTATGTCTTCAGAGAGCATATTCAACTTATAGTTGTGTGGGTTTTTTTTTCTCTAAATATTGACTGAAGGAATCAAGGTATTAAAGAAATTAAGGTATTTTATTAGCCTCATTCATCCTTCTTCTCCTTCCTTGGTATTTTTTTATAGAAAAGACAAACTTTACTCTTGATAAAGAGGGTGTACTGAGAAGAGCCAGGGAACACACTGAGACAGAGGGTAGATTTGGTCCTTATTCTAGCTAAGGTGATGACTGCATCTTTTCCCCATTGTCTGGAGTCTGACCTCACAGTCTTTATCAAAAATTTAAAATATTATAGAAATATGAATAAAGTCATTACATTTTTCTGTTTTTATTGGTGCATAATGTGTATATTATAACTATAAATTGACTCTGCATGTTTTGCAGGCAAGATAGGTTGGTCAGTTCAAGTCTGAATAAACCAATATGCTTCTCCATTAGAGGTCTATGAATTGACTCTCTAATTGGACTTAAAACTCACTCAATAAGAGGGAAAACATGTCTAGTAGTGGAAACTTAGCCAAATATCCAGGGTTAGTTGAAGTCATGGACCTTGAAGGAAAATCTATAACCTCCACTTTACTAAATCAGCATAACCCCTAACTAAAGTCTGAATATTTGTCATTATACCCACAGGTAAGTGCAGTTTTCATCTCCAATCAAGGAAACTTCTCTTTGCAGCAGAGACCATTACAGAAATTCACAACCAAACAAACTGCAGAGTTGTGTATCCAAACTGATACATCTCCAACAACACATCTGAACCTAAGTTTCAGGGATCATTGAAGAAGAGGGAGCAGAAAGACAGTAAGAGCCAGAGAAACATGGAGTGCTGTGGGATTGTGTCTCCTAGAAATGTTAGAAGCTACATCCATAAAGTCTCACCAACATGGTTCTCTAAACTTGACCTGAACAAGGATGATATCAATAGACATGTAAACATGGATAGGGGAATGCCCATGAGGCCCCAACCCTACACAAAGAACTACAGGTAACTAAAGAATGCTGAAAGAGGGAGAAATCATCCTCCCCAGGGAAGAGTACACCAAATGTTTATCCAATACAAATTTTCAGCATTGAAATGTAATTACGAGTAACATTTATAAGGACTGAGCAGGTTGTATTTGTCTATTTTATGAATACATTTACATATATGTATGTATCAACAAACAAAGAAAAAGAGGCATAAACTTGAAAGAAAGCAAGGCTGGAAATACATGATCAGGCTTAGAGGAAGAAAATGGAATGGGAAAATCATATATTATGACCTGAAAAAAAACTTCAACAAAGTTTTTATTCAGATAATTAGCCAACTGAAGCAATGCAGACATCATTTTATCACATGATGTTAAAGATGCTGATGAAACATGACTAAAATATTTCAGAATATATAGTTGAATGCAAAGGAAGAAAGTGGTATTTCTGACTCAACATTTTGAGCCCATAGGCAGAGTCATAGCTCATCAGCCCTCTCATTTTCAATGTACTCTGAGATGAAACGATTAGCATGATACTTTTTATCTGGCAATTGATGTGGCCACTACCCAAATAGAACAGGATTTTGCCAATAAAGGACAATGACTATACTGCATTTCATATTTCAGCCTAATTAACTTTTCTAGTTGGTCTTCAGTCATTCATGATGCAGTGATTCACAAATACAGAGAGAAACTGAGATACGTTACTCATGAGCAGTTCTGCAAGAAACATGGCAAATACTTCACAAGTGTAGATCTTATAGAGATCTTATACACTTAAGGAATTAATTGTGACAGCAAAGTTTCAAAGTTAAAAGTACTCTAGAAGTCATAACTGATGCAGAGACAGAGCAGCAAAATTATATATGACTTTCTTAGTGCAGATACCAAGGAAAGCAACTAAATGCTGGTATAAATTCTCATATTGCTCTGACTTTTTGTTTTGTTTGGTTTTTTTTGAGACACTTTATCTTTGTAGCTCTGGCTGTCCTGGAACTCGCTCTGTAGAACAGGCTGGCCTCAAACTCACAAAAAATCCACCTGTCTCTGCCTCCCAAGTGCTGGGATTAAAAGCATGCACCACCACCACCTGGTTTGACTTTAACATAGATAAAATAGTGTCAATTTATATACTGAAGAAGTGAATAATCTTAGAGGAAAACTCATTTTTAATTGTCCCCTTTCAATCTTCTAATGTTCTAACTATTTTATACATACCCTACTAGTTCGATTTTATTTTTACAGAGAAGTGTAGTGAAATACATATTTTATTTGAAATTAATTTTTTTTAATTTAGCAATGTAACTTAAAATTTTTCACATGCCATTACATTTCACTTTATCTCTGAATGATTAAGGGCTTTTTGTTACTCCATTAAATGCATCTATAGATTTTCCACAATGAGAGAAATTTGGTTTCTTAGCTATCAAAATAAAGTGGAAGTCAGTGTCCTTGTGTGTGCATATATAAATGTGTGTTGCCATATTTTCATATTTATTTCTGGAGAATGTGCATTTAGAAATACGTTATATCAAAAGATATAAACAGTTTTAGGTTCAGTGGATATTTTCACTTCTGAAATTAATATTGGGCAGAAAATAACCAAAGCAGTAGAAACTCCTTCTCTGGCACTACAGGAACATTAACTTTTTTTTTAAATTATAAACTGATATGTAGATATATGATATTAATCTTCTCCTTCAAAGACACGGAATTTCTCATTAGTCATCCATGTCTTCTTTCATGTGCTTTTGGCACTTTTTATCTATAGAACCCTTGCATATAAAATTGCATATTATACATTATATTGTTATTAAATGATAACCTCTCAGTTTTATTTGTATATTGTGTTCAGTCTTTGTTCACAGGATATTTTTCTTATTTTTTTATTTTTATTGACATTAATGTGAAACCACTGAAGACAAACACTATTTGGAAAATATTTAGTCCTCAATTCTTATTGAATAGATAAGTGAAAATTATTTATTTATATTTATGAATAAAGACAGGAGGTATTACATGCCTTAAATAAAATAAAAAATCAGATTTTTCAGTGGTCATGATAATTACCTTCTTCAGTACACACTGAACTTATTTGTATGCAGAATACCTTGAACACATCATAACGTAGATGGAGGACAGAAAGGCATCTAGCTCACTGAAAGGCACTATTTCCTGTTGCTACCTTTTTTCTTGCCTTTCCTATTCCCCTCTTTTTCATCTACAAATATCATTAAATAAGCATCATTTACGAAGTCTGTGATGATCCGTTCAAAAAGCAAGACATTTCAGAAAATACCTTTCTGAAATAAGAAACTAAGTGCAATTTTGTGAACCACCACTAAATATCAAATAATGTTATTCATGCTACAATTTGAAAGAAAGGTAGGAGAAAATCATATGCTCTCTGCCTCTGCATAATTCACCCCTGGGAGCACGGAAAGCACCGGAGAACAATGGAAATGGAAAATTCGTGACTCTCCTTGCTAATACTTCAGTCTTGAGTGAACTGCAGTCATGATTTTCTAACAGTCTGTCACGAAACCAAGGAAATTTCAGTTTTAAAATCATGCTTTCAAAAGGGTTTGCTTTGCTTAAACTGATAAAAATTTGTCAGTGGAACAAGATTTTATGCAAATAGTAAAACTGGATGAATTGAATTCTGCTTTTGAGAGTTAACATAAAACTACTACAGTGCAGAGTCCAGAAAGGTTCAAGAGGAAAGAAGAAAGCAAGAAGCTTACTAACAAGAAAATACCACCTTCAAAATAAGGTGTGCTGATGTATGCCTATGAGCCCAGCACTCTGCAGGACGAAACAGGAGGACAGAGGGTTGTTGACAGTCTGGAGGACAGCAGACTATCTCAAATCAACAACAATAAAAGCCGAAGACGCACTGGGGCTATCTCTGCTTTATGAGTCATCCCTCTCTGTGATGGATGTTTGAACATCCATGGAAGACATTGCAAGTAAGTTCTAGGTCAGTCAGTTTAGATATAATCATGGCTGATAAAAAGGCCAGGTTCATAATAAGTAAACTGGGATACCTTAATGCTTTCTTAGAGCAGGGGTATTCAGGAGGACCCCATTCTCATTCCAGTGCTAGATGAATGAAATAACAACACATATGATTCAGGGTAATTAAAAGAAAAATCCCTTCTGTTGAAATGAATATTAAGCTGCTCTTGTTTGGTGTTCTGTTGATATTCACAGGCTTTGGGGTCATTGAAATGGACTCTTCCTTCACAATCAGAAGCATGTAAAACCAAGAATGGGAACTGCAGGACTCAGTAACTGGTCAGAAGAATGGGCAGGTGCCCCATTTGTGCTCTTGGGAGGAGAGTGACATCCTAAATTTCCCAGATGGTTATTACTAGGTAATTATTTAAATCTGGATTCAGGAACCATAAACATTACCAGATTATTGTGTAGCAGGCTGGCTTTCTGTTAAAGAACAGGAAAGCTATGATTCCTTCCTGTTGACTGAACTCAAATGGTCCAGTTAGTTACTGAAAGAAAACCTGTATCAGGAAAACTGTCTGATCCTGATAGTTCAGAAATAATATGACACCTGACCAAAATGTACAACTGGGTAATGGTCCTTATGACCACTGTTCCTCTCTTTCTCTTAAGGATGCCCTGTCCTCCACTCAACAATAAACTCTTTCTGTCTTCTACATTACATTCAATGTGTCTCATGTGAATCATTTGTATGGACATCACAAGGACCAAGGAGCAGAGAGTACGCGAGAGACTCATTTAAAAGCTATATCTGTAAATTGCTTTAGAATTCTTGGAGAGAATGACCAATTGATATTGATTAATGTATTTTGAATAATTAAATATGTTTTCTAAATATAAGATAATAATTTAATTTTGTTAGTACAGTTTTGAGCAGAATTTAATATCCAAATATCTGACAAATTATATATCTCTTCATTTGGATATGGTGTCTCATAGGAAATTTCTAGAATGGCAGATTTTGCTTTCTAGAGTAGAGTTGTAAATCCCTTTAAAAATGTTGCTATAGTAAACAGAATAGTGCCTGGATACTTTGTTTTCCAGAAACTTGATGAAGAATATAGTGAGAAAACACTGTACCAAAGTAAGACTGAAAACCAGCAGGGCAAGCTGCACATTTTGCATCTCTATGTTCAACGTCAAAGTACTCTTCATATCTTCAACTCTTTTCAGATTTGTTGATTACCACACACTTCTTTCTCTTGGGCTGGTTCCACACACCCTATTAGCAGCTTTCCTCGTCATGTATCCCATGACTCTGGCATCTCTAACATCTTGAAGTCTCCAAGACAATCCAGGCTTCTCCTGTACAACTTCTCATAATGGCCTCTCTGAAATTCCATGCAGGGACACCCCTGATACATGCCTGGCCCCAGCAGCTTTCTTTAGATGTGGAATGAGATTCCATAACCCCTTTCTTGTATCATTAACTCTAAAGCCAGAACCACATTGCCAAAGCTGCCAAGTTCTGCTACTTGCTGAGGCTGGGATATGACCCCC
>CABHPP010143860.1:1665-46487 GCA_902168425.1 Peromyscus attwateri
TTTCTTTCTTTCTTTTTTTTTTTTTGGTTTTTCGAGACAGGGTTTCTCTGTGTAGCTTTGCGCCTTTCCTGGATCTCGCTCTGTAGACCATGCTGGCCTCGAACTCACAAAGATCGGCCTGACTCTACCTCCCAAGTGCTTGAATTAAAGGTGTGCGCCACCACCGCCCGGCTCCTTCTTCATTTCTATTCCTTGTGCACCAGTTTTTTGTTTTTTTTTTTTCTTTTTAAAGACTAGCTAGTTGAATAAGACTGTGTTCAGATTCCAGCCAGTGGGGAAAAAACACAATTACCACCTGAGTTAAGATAAAAAACCAAGTTCACATCCTGTCTTCCTTATTGGCTTTTTCAGCACACCCTCTTGATCAAAGTAAAAGTTGACTTGTCCAGATAAAAAAAGAAAGAAAGAAGAAAGAAAGAAAGAAAGAAAGAAAGAAAGAAAGAAAGAAAGAAAGAAAGAAAGAAAGAAGGAAGGAAAAAAGAAAGACAGACAAACAACAATAAAAACATACCAAGAAAATACATCCAAAATACATCATGACATCAAATGGGAATACTGGCATTTTGAGCAAGCAGTGCAATGGAAGTATTGCCAACGACTGAAAAGAGAGAAGATCATGTTCCTGACATCACAGAATAAAAAAAAAAAAAAAAAGATCAATACCAGGTGGGTTAAAAGTCTTGAAGGCTGATGATTTTAAACAAAATATTTACAGGAAATTATAATGTGCTTGGGTATGTTTATGACTTCTGGGAAGTAAAAGGATTTTTTAAATGAAACAAATACAGTTAAAATATCATTTACTTGAGTTACATTAAGTTTATAAATTTTGTTGATCAAGAAAAACTAATGTGGTCTGTGTTTGTGTGATTACAAGAAAATTCACAATAAGCCACTAAAAGGACAAAATGCACACAAATGTGACTGGATAGTTGTGTCAGTGAACATATAAAAGACTTCTTAAAGTCACTGAGATATGGCAAACAGCTTAGTAACAAAACAGATAAAAATGTAAACACACATTTCACAGAAAAGAGGAAGCCAACAGTAAATCAAATATCTCCACTTAAATTAAATTAAATTAAGAGAAATTAAAATAAAAAATACCAAATAGTATTTTACTAACTATGATAAAAACTAATATTTTAAATGTCAAATACTATTAGGATTTGGAAAATGCATGGTAAATTGAGATTTTATGCAAGTATTCTAAATTGAGTGATATCTAGTAAAACTAAAAACATAATTGTATAAAATTTGAGAAATTCTACAGAGGCTTTAATAAGAAATCTAATATCATGGATCAGAGATGTACAATCATTTTGTAGAAGCATTACAATAATGAAAGGAAAATTAATAAAACACATGGTCATTACCAGAGAAACTTCAACAAACATTGTTTCATATTAAAATGAAACAAACCTAGTCCATTCTACCTATACACAACAATATAGATAAATATTTAGGCACAGCACATTAGACATATAGTTTGATAGAAAGAACACACAAAGAAGGACAAGACAATGGTTGACGCACACTTGAGAGTAGCAGGTAACTGGAACAGAAGAAACCACGAGGATGCTGCACATTTATTCATGGAATACAAGTAGCCAAAAGAAACAGTGACTTCAAAATGTATCATTTATTGTGCCATGTCAAATGTATTCATGTGGGCAGATGGAGGAAATATGAAAAGTATATGTATATTACATGATATACAAATATATATTAAATGTGACACACACACACACACACACACACACACACACATACAAAGAGTATGTACTGAATTTGGAAGCTGTCGTCCAGATAGATTACTAAATCCATACATCAGTTTCTGGATGGGCAAAGAAAAAGCGCTTGAGTATTTTGTAGACTCACTACTCTGAGCTTTCCATTTGATCAGTTTGAGTTTCAGTCTCTAACTTATGCATGTCACTCTTTTAATCAAAACATTCATAGTTCAGAAATAATGGTAGTAGTACTTCTCTTGCTGGAGTCTAACTAACCATTCTCCATAATTGAAAATCAGTGAAGTCCAAATGTGGCCAGATAGAAAGGCATATATACATTTTCCCTTTTCTCTACCTGTGGCATTACTGATTGACTGCTTTCACAAGTGTTTCAATTTTGCAACCTAATAATAAAACTGTGGTAGGCTTAGGTTTTTTTAAATATTTTTTTAATATTTTTGCTGATGTAATAGATTATTAAATATTAAATTATAGTTAATAAACATGAGAAAGTGTTAACATTAGACAAAAAGATATAAATATAAAAATACATACCTAGGCTTACCAATTCTTCATAGAAAAGAAATTGTCTAAATGGAATATAAGACCTCTCAAGTAATTTCTTTTACTTATGTCTTTCATTGATAATACAAAGAACTCAAGAAAGGTCAGCTACTCTGTTTGAGGTCTCTAATGTATCTATGATCTTAGACACATCTTTGATTTATGACATGAAAATGTCATAATTGCTATTACACTCATGAACATCAGATGAGTTCCATGTTTGATGCCTCATCAAAGGTGCATACTTATTTGTTCTTCATGTGCTCCTATTGTTCATGCTTCTCTTGTCTACTTAACCCCTTCACTCATGTAAGATCAAACTTAGAAATCTTCACATATTGACAATAGAGAGTCTATCTATAGGCTAAAATATATTAGAGAGAAGGAGCTGATGTCCCTCAACAGGGAGTCTCCTTGTGGTCAGTGAGCTTTACCGACAGGAGGAAGTCATTGAACTATGAAACAAGAATTGTGATATTAAGGACAGCATTTTGGAATCCTAGTAGAAAGCTTAATCATTGATGATTAAGTTAGCTGGATAACAGCAGGACAAAATAAGGAATATACTCATTTTGAAAAAAGAAGAAAGAAAATATCTGAGAAATAAATGTGAAAGAGTTATATGATGAAATGAAGTCGGGAGCGGCCCTAATTGTATAACAGGTGAAACATCAGATCTTGAAGGGAGAGCAGAATCCCTTTGAACTATTTAGAGTTAGTGACCTCACAGGCCAAGAGACAGCCTCAGCTTTAGCACATCTGTTCTCTGGAATTATAAAAGGCATGAGAATGGATCTAAATTGATAAAATAGTTACAGCTAAACCAACAGTTAAGAAATAGAAGCCTCTAAGTCTTTAAGTCTACCCATTAATTATACAAAGAAATATGCCTTTCTGTAAATAGAGGGCAAGAACTTTTAGCTCACATCAATCTCAACAAACTTGAGCTTAACTCTATTTCAGTGTTTAAAATTTTTAAATATATTTTCAGTTTTCTTTGAATAAATATAATACATAAAAATTGTATGTAATTATGACATATGACATGCTGATATATAAAAATTGTATGTAATTATGACATATGACATGCTGACATGTTTATTGAGGAATCATTTCCACAGTCAGGTTAGTAATATATCTATCATATCATTTGTTATCTCTCTGTGTTTGTGCTGAGAACATTTTACTTCCACATTTTAGCAAATTTAAATATGCAGTACAGTATCATTAACTATACTCACCATAGTATACATTCAATCTCCAGGACATAAGACATAGGGTAGTCTATAAGTGTATCTATGTTGGAACTCAACTTAGTTTTAGTCATAGTTAGCTCTACCTGTCAACCTGCTACCACCCAGATTCCCCTCCGAAGAGGGAACACCAACTGAAGAAATACCTGATCAGATGGGCCGGTGACCAGGACTGTGTGGCATTTTCTTAACTGCTAAATGATATAGAAGGCCCAACCTACTGTGCAGTGCCATCTCTAGGAAGGGAGACCTGGTCTGTGTAAGAAACACAGATAAACATGGGCCTGTAGCAAGGGAATCAGCAGCATTGTTCTGGGATCTCCACTTCAGTTGGTGCCTCCAGATTCATGTCTTGAGTTCTTGTCCAGCTTTCCCTCAGGGGTGGATTGTGACCTGGATGTGGAAGTCGAATGAGTCTTTTCCTCCCTAAGTGTCTTGTGCTCAGTGTTAGGTCACAGCAGCTAAAGCAAACAAACAGAACCTTCCCTGACTAAGCCTTACTCCTAGCTACATACTTTTCTGTTCTGGGAGGATTTTGAGAAAAAAATTGTATCATGGCTCCTAGTTCAATAGTTTTATAATTGTTACTCTGATAACTACTTTCTGATAGGATTTGAAGCCTGATCCTTAAAAATTTGATGCCTAGTAATATAATCTTGGTAAAAAGTCTAAGACTTGGGGGGTCATAGGTCCTAAGGCAGACCCTGTCATTGTTATTTTGCTAAAAGGTCATGTCAAATTGTCTTTAAAATGTTTGTGTTTATGGCCAGAGACCTGGGCTCCTCTCAGCCTTGATCAGAGAAGTTTGTTTTTCTAGTGATCTGCAGTCAATGCCGAGTAGCATAATTAGCCAAAGCACTGAGAGAAGAGACTGAATGCTCAGCCCTACGTTGGATATCTCTACCCCTTCCCAATACCCCATCAAGGCTCAGAGTACACTGCAGAAGATAATTCAGGAAGAATGCAAAGGCTGGAGAATGGGAAGAAGTGTTCTGAGATGCAGGTTCCTGGCCATGGCATGGCTATGGAACTCATGAACTCACAATAGCTGTGGCTACCTGCATAAGATCCATCCAAGATCAAGCCAATTAAAATTTCCATGTAGATGGAGGATATTATCTATATGCTACACCCTTCACTGACTACCTATTGGCAGTTTATAGCTGATGAAGAAGGGGGAAAAATCATTCTTCTTTGAAGGTATAGCCATTGGTAAGTTTTTTCCATGTTCTAGTGGATGACTCTGTACCCATGTACATATGTACAGAAATAATTGGACATGATGCATTGTCAAAATAAAAGCAAGACATGAAGGTAGTTTGAGGGGATACAGAGGAAAGTCAAAAGAGAAAATTTGGGAGTTGTTTATGTTGGGGCATGGCAAAAGAAGGAGAAAAACACTATAAATAAATTCACATATTGAAGATTTGAATTATTCTTTGTTATTAATTTCTATGAATGTCTAAGTACAAGTATTTCTATGGATATGAATTGTCTTCTTATCTACTTGATTTTTCAAATAAAATGAAAACTTTTAGTATGAATCTTTCAGTAGTAAAACACTGAAAAATATCTCTTCTTTCCTTTAGAGTGTATTAACACTGTCTAAGGGGAAAATATGGGAAATGCTTTAATGTTGAAGGTCAACTGAAGCTAAACTCACAACCAAAAAAATCACCTACATTCGAAAAATCAACAACAAAAAAAGCAGGGGTTTGTGGGTGGTTAAGTTCCCTCAGGGCCCAGAAATACTATTCTGGATGCCCATGTACCTAAGAGTTTAAGATATGTAATACTCACCTGGAGAGATTAACAAAACAAAGACCTGGCCCTTTTCTCCCAGACTCTCCAAGAGTCTCGGGTGATGCTGCAGTGCTAGATCACAAACCACATGCTGAAGAGCAGCCCTGTAGACCAATAATCCACTTCAGTGAGATTCTTTGCAACATTAAAAGAGCTATTGTTATAGTCACCAGTGTGTGCCATGATGATTTCTACCTCTCACTGGATTGAAGAGTGAACACTGATACTTCTGTAGGGTTCTTCCCCACTCAGCCATCTCTCTGAGTCTCTGCTGCTTATTTAATAATGCCCACGCAAAGGCATGGACGCTCCTCCTTGTAAAAGGAGAGGTGAGCTGCTGCAAGCATTCCAAACCTTTTGTGTGTGTGTGTGTGTGTGTGTGTGTGTGTGTGTGTGTGTGTGTGTGATTTCGAGGCTCCTGCCAGAATTTGAATTGTTTCTTCCTCAGTCAGTACCTTTTTCCCTTACAAAGTTCCTCAGTCCTGTTTTCTCCCCACCTGACCACACCAGCCAGTTGGTCACTGTGAGGCAAGCTAGAGGTAACACCCAGGGAACATTGCCAAAGAGGAGGCAGAGAGATCGTAAGAAGATCAGGGAGTTTGCTGTGAAGCTGTGTCTCCTACTGATGTCAGAAGCAACACCCATGAAGTCTCTCTCATTAACATGACTGCCCACACGTGAGCTGAACAAGGATGACAGCGAAGGACATGCCAAATGGAATGGAGGAAAAGCAATGAGGTTTCCACCCTACATGAAGAACTTCAGGTGACTGAGGAGTGCTCAGCTGGGGAGAAACAGTCTTCTCCAGGGAAGAGAATAACCACGCCAAATGGTTAGTGTGGAGGGGCCCCAATATAGCTTGACCACACAGCTGCCATGACAGGCTTAGGGGCCTAGACATAGCTTCTGTGGCAGGCTTACTGGCAGGCAACACCCAGATCCAGGAAAAGCCTTCAGGTGATACCACCCAGTGATCCACCCACGGGTGAGGAAGTACCTGACATCCCAAACATTCCAACCATTAGATAAGGTGGCCAGATGTCCTTGAGTCTAGCACACACCTATTTTTTGTTTTACAGAGACCCCTAGACAATTGTCAGCCAATCAGGGTCCTGGACCCTGGAAATCCCCTCACCCCAACCTCTGCTATGATTAAAAATTCTGCCCCACCTGAGCTCAGGGCTCTCTGCTCTCACTGCTGTGTCAGACAGACAGAGGGACCAAGCTCTGCAGCTTGAAATAAAGGCTCTTTACTTTTACATGTGGGATTCGGTCTCTGTGGTGGTCTTTTGGGGGTCCCTGTGATCTGGGCATAACAGTCAGCTGTGAATCATACATTCAAGTAGCAATATACAGACTGATCTGGAACAGGATATATCTAGAAGGACATATATGCATATACATATATCCATGCAACAGCAATTAATAAAGGAGGCCATGAATTTCAAAGAGTAGGGGCAGGTGTATAGAAGGGCGAGGAGGGGAAAAGAGAAGGGAGAAGTGTTGTAACTGTTTTTAAATAAGAGATCCGACCTAGAGATAAATTGCATGTTGTTGAGGGGGGTCTTCAGAGAAAGAAAGTTCTGAGTATCTGGCCACACAGGTTTAGAATTTTGACCAATGCACAAAGAGATAAAAAGGGAGAAAAATTACACTATTTAAGTTAGAACTAAGAAACATGTGGGCTATGGAAGGATAGGGTCCTGGAGAGAGGGCGTAAGTACACCTCTCGTTAAGGGATGAGTTTCTGTCCTCCCTAATATTCCTTTAGGCATTCAGGGTTTCTGATGAGTTGCCTTCTAGGCCAGCGATTGATAGACACAATTGGATTAACCCTTAAGGTAGAGAACGGAAAATTAGAATGTAATGTTTTGGGCAGCTTGGAAAGCCACATCTCTAGTCAAGGACCAGACTTAGAACTCAGATTCTATTATTTTGACCAGGAGGAAGCAGCTTTCCCTGGATAGGCCTCAACAAACCCCTTCCCTTTTGATATGATATTTCAAGTCAGAAGGAGGGGTAACGGCAGTATTTCTCTTTCTAGTATTGCCAGGGAAATAGGAGGCAGTGACCAAAGTTGATTATGAAGGAAGAGCCGACCTTCAGTGGCCTACAAGACTAATGCTGCTCTCACCGCCTCACAGTACAAACACAGATAAACCGAGATCTGAGTCTCATTTCTTACAAGTTTACTGTGTAATTTGTCTAGTTTCCTGGTTGCTTTAAACCACAAATTATTCCAAGATTATTCTGGGAATAATCTAAACATTTTTCTATATTAAAAAGGTAGAGATACCAAATTCATATTTAATAATCATTTTATCCATCCCTAAACCAACAGCATAGAAAACCTAGGATTGTTTCATTTCTTTTTTTCTTAATGCACACTGCCAGTCTAGAAAAATGGAAGTTCAGATAAAAATGTCTGTTTTCTTTACAAGAATGGAGTAACATTCTAGGCTTAGAATGAGTTCCTCAATTCATCTAGAGCAGAGAACATCTAGTGCACTATTTTACATATTAACTTCCAAACTATTCTCTTTCGGGTTAAAAAAAAAAAGTCTTTTAAATGATGTACAAGAATCTGGCATTCCTTTTTAATTAAAAAATTAGTATATTTTTCTTAATAATTTTTATTCATAATCATAAACTTAACTCTGCAATCAGCTAGACTAAGAAAAGAATGAGAAAAATACGAAACCCAAAGAACTTCAGTGACAGCAAAGATCACATGGTATTGGGGGCAGATGGGGTGGGAGGGCTCCCCTAAACACTACAAATCAATAAGGTCTTCCCCCAAAGACAGAGGCTGGCAAGTTTTTAATTCTTAGCTGTTTGTAACTTCTCAGTGTGTTCTGTATTCACCCAAAAATGAATGCACAAGCATTGTGGGTGTCCACAAAGATTTCAGCTTGTGGTTTGTTTCCATCTTGACTCAAGGTCAGAGAGTCACAGTTTATGTTGCTCTCCAAGGCTGCATAATAGGTTGTTTTGGCCAAAGGCATGGTTACCAGGTGTCTTATGCTTCAAGGCCTAATCACAAGATGCTTTGTCGTAAGGCGTGGCTACCAGGTGTTTAGAGAATTAAAGAAAGGGTTTACACTTGTTTGTACTTTGTACCTTGATTTTGAAAGGAGGAAGTCTTTTGCCTCTCCCCTTGCTAGTATATAAAAATTCCATTAGGCATGACCTTGAGGCCTCAGGCCTCTGTGGTATTGACCCAGAGCTCTCTAGAAGCTTATCCTGTGTCTTTGTCTTTTTCTTTTTTTGTTTTTTGTTTTGTTTTGTTTTGTTGTTTTTGTTTTTTTCTGAGACAAGGTTTCTCTGTCAGGAAAAGCTTTGCACCTTTCCTGGAACTCACTCTGTAGCCCCAGGCTGGCCTTGAACTCACAGAGATCCGCCTGCTCTGCCTCCCAAGTGCTGGGATTAAAGGTGTGTGCCACCACCGCCCAGTCGTCTTTGTCTTTGTCTTTTTCTTCATCTGTATCTATATTTCTTCCTATTATTTCTCAGTTCCTCACTCCTCCATTCAAGAACCCGTCAACAGGTCAAGGCTGGTCCCCAACAAAGTATTCATTATTAGGACTCCCTGGTAAATAAAACCAAACTGTTGTTTTCTCCACCTTTAAGAAATCTGAAGACATCAGTGATCTCTTGAATCATTTAAATTTATGTACTAATTTTACTAATAAGGAAATAATCCTATTAACTACTTTAATTTAAATAAAAATGCTAATAAGGCCAATGCACTCATCTCTGACAATATTGCCTTTTTAACATCTTGAATTTCCATGTGCTTGGTGGTAATTGGTTGTAAAACTTTGGGTGGGAGTGCTGGAGAAATAGCACCAGCTGCTCTTCCAGAGGACCTGAGTTTGGTTCTCAGCTCTCATGTCAGATGGTTCATCTGATGTGGATGCAATGCTGTTTTCTAGCCTTCATGTGCTTCTGCGTGCGTGCGCACGCGCACACACACACACACACACACACACACACACACACAATGCACATTTTTTAAAAAAGAATTTTTTCTTGGTGTCCTTTTTCTCTGGGCACAGTTTTAGGTTATTCACAGTGGTAATAATATCCAATCTAGCAATGTTAATAGGAAGAACATTGTTAAATGGTTTCTTAGTTCAATGTCTTCTGTTGACTTATTAATTAGAAAAATGCTTGGAAGTTAAAATAGACATGACCATATTACTTATCACTACTTTAGATTTAACTCTTTTTTAATCAGACTCTTTTGTTTGTTTGTTTTTATCTGTGTTTCAAGTAGCACTCTGCTTTTCTTTCCAACATAACTTCGTCTTTCACCTCTGAAGAAAAATAAAGAGAAAAAATATTTTAAAAAAAAGTCTTCAATCTGGTGACCATCAGAGTAAAGGCAAGAATGTATTTAAGATTATTTATAGTGACTTTCCGAGTAAACAATAAAGCAGAAGAAAGAGGTTAAAAATAGAACATTCTACAAGTGCATCAAATATTATAGACACTAAAATACAAATTGATTACATTAGTAATTATGATTACATTAGTTATAGTAAGCTAGATAAAAGTCACCTACTTCCTTAAACCAGAACTTCATAACAGAAATGAAGAGAAAGAAAGAAAAGTTGAACTTAAACATCTTAAGAGAATGAAATTGATCTTTTTCTCCCTATCACTTCACGAATTTCTCCCATCTGACTTATAGGGAGAGGTGAACGATTGCAAGCATCCATGAAAGAAATACCTTTAACTGCCAGTTCTCTTTCTTCACTTCGTTAGGAAGCAGCACACAGTACGCTTCATTCAGGGCCTGGTGGCTTTTTCATAGTCGATCTGGTCTGTCTGCAGGATGCATACACTCCTCTACTTCAGGGTCCATGTTTAATTAAGCCTGTAGCTCAGTGCATATGCATGTCCAAATCTGATTGGTTTTGAAGATTAACAATTGATTTATCTGGTCACAGTTCAAAAGGCATTCACTCTGATAAATTTTGTGAGAAATATATAACTCAAAGATCTTCCAGTGAGTTACAAACTCAGAAAAGTTGACAAGAATTGCTACCATGGGGCTGGTGGAGTGGCTGCTTAGTGAGTGGTTAAGAGCACACATTGCTCTTGCCGAGGACCTGAAGTTAATTAATGCAGCACATGTCAGATGATTCGCAATTGCCTGTAACTTGAATAGGAGAGTGATCCAACCACACAGGCCTCTAAGGTCAGGTACACTTACTTACATGCAAATACCCACACACAGACACAGACATATACATTTTTAAAAAGTTAAAAGTGGATATGATTTTTTCTACTGCAGCAGTAGTTGTGCTATAGTTTTTTTTTTTTTTTTTTTTTTTTGTACAGGGTTTCTCTGTGTAGGTTTTCGCCTTTCCTGGAACTCACTTGGTAGCCCAGGCTGGCCTCGAACTCACAGAGATCCGCCTGCCTCTGCCTCCCGAGTGCTGGGATTAAAGGCATGCGCCACCAACGCCCGGCGCTTCTATTATCTTACTTTCTACATTTTTATTAAAAAGAATTTAATACAATATATTCTAATCATGGTTTCCCCTCCCCTGACTGCTCCCAGATCCTTCCCACCTCCCTATCCAACCAACTCCAGGCCCTTTCTTTCTCTCTCTCTTTAGAAAGGAAGAAAACAAACAAAAAACCCACCCCCCAAAAAGAAAAAAAGGCAAAACGTAAGAAACACACACCTGTAAGAAAACAAAATCTGAACTTCAACATACCTGTAAGACAGAAAAGGCCCAGATGAGGCAAAAATATAAAAATTTTCGTAAATATTCTGAATATTAGGTACCACAGATCCAGATAAAATTAGGAAAGGTGATTTTTTTTTTTTTTTTTTTTGGTTTTTCGAGACAGGGTTTCTCTGTGTAGCTTTGCGCCTTTCCTGGAACTCACTTGGTAGCCCAGGCTGGCCTCGAACTCAAGAGATCCGCCTGCCTCTGCCTCCCCAGTGCTGGGATTAAAGGCGTGCGCCACCACCGCGGAAAGGTGATTTTTGAGTTGACAGGTCAATCTGAACACTGTTGACATAAACGTGGTTTGTGGGAGATTTCCTAGTAGTACTGTTATGACACTAATGTAGGCCCTTTGACTTACTAGAATTTGCTAAGCAAAGCTAATTTGTCATAGTTTTAGGATCTCTACACCCATCTTACAGAACTGCCTGCTACAGTGTATTACTTCTTTCATTTTCTCTTGCAGGATCTGAGGACAGGGTGAGATAAGACACTTGGTACGTTGTCTTTGAGTGTCTGTCTCCCAATGTAGAAGATTCTTTTCTTTGTTAAGATTCCCAAGGACAGTTCCCTTTTGTACTAAACAC
The DNA here is from genome assembly GCA_902168425.1 of Peromyscus attwateri. Lineage (NCBI taxonomy): Eukaryota > Metazoa > Chordata > Mammalia > Rodentia > Cricetidae > Peromyscus > Peromyscus attwateri. Next base: position 13,353 of record CABHPP010143860.1, read on the forward strand.
CCTCCATCTCCAGCCCCACGTCCCTGCTCTTCTCTGGTTGGGTGTGTGCTCACTGCAGCAGCCCTGTTGTGGTCTTCTCTTTCCATTATGACTTTCAATTGCAATGTGCAACATGTTCGTAGTTACACAACTCCTCATAGTAAGTAAATTGTGTAACTAACCAGAGCAGCGCTTATCATTGATATAACATGTAGCAGAAAAAAGAAAAAAAATTAATATCAAGTTTTCTAACTCAGGAATGCATAAATAATTTTACCATGAAAAATTAATCAAATTTTGGAGAAAAACAAATCACTTTATGACATATGCAACCATGTTTTAAGTTGATTATTCTACAATAACTTTATTTTAGCATGTATTTATTATTAAATGCTTTGTTGTAATCATCATAGTTTTACAACTTGCTTTATCTTTCAGCAAGATGTATTTATGCAAATTATGTGTAACATATGTTTATGTAACATAAAACATATATATCTATGAACTGGGATTTGTAATTGATTTGAAAGTTATTAGCTGTGGACAAGGTCTTTCCCACGATAAGCATACTTTCTAACTTCTGTGTTAGTGATTAGAGTCTTTGGATGCCTTTAACTTTACACTATGTAGAAGCAGATCTACCAGCCCGAGTAATCAAACCCATAAATTCCTTCATTCTCTACAAAGTGTTTCTATTAGTCTTTTAGAATAATCTTTATTTTAGTAGATCATAATTAACTTACTTAAAACCATAGACAAATTGAATATCTTAAAATAAGACACGGGGAAATACTATGTACATATATACTACAAATACATATGTGTTATATGCCAAAGGCACATTATTTGTTTTGTTAACAATTATTTTTATATTTTGAGATTATAATGTGATTACAATGCTTCTTCCCTCCTCTTTTTCCTCCTCCCAAACCCTCCCATGTATTCTTCTTGCTGTTTTTCAAATTCATAAAATCTTTTTTCTTTAATTTCTGTTATATACTTAAAAGTATAAGATATGCACATATCTAAATTTCATGAGTTCCCACTAATTTGGTTTGGTTGTCTCTGTAGGTTTCCCCATCATGATCTTGATGCCCCTTGCTCATAGAATCCCTCCTCTCTCTCTTTGACTGGACTCCTAGAGCTTGGCCTGGTATTTAGCTGTGGATCTCTGCATCTGCTTCCATCAGTTACTGGATGAAGGCTCTATAATGACAGTTAGGGCATTCACTGATCTGATTACTGGGGCAAGTCAGTTCAGGCACCCTCTCCACTCTTGCTGGTAGTCTAAGCTGGGGTCATCCTTGTGGATTCCTGGGATCTTCCCTGGCACCCAGTTTCTCCCTGGCACCCAGTTTCTCCCTGTCCCCATGATGTCTCCCTCTATCATGGTATATATCTCTTTCATTGCTCTCGCACTCCATCCCTGTTCCAGCTTGATCATTTGGTTCCTTTATGTTCTCATCCCCCATCCCCTACCCTCCATTGCCCACCTCTCATTCCCAGTTTACTCAAGATAGGCCCTCTGCATAAGCAAGATAGTTGGATAGCTTGATCTTTTTAAGGGGCCCCTGGCAATAGGATCAGGATCCATGCCTGGGGCATGAGCAGGCTTTTTGGAGGCCACTACTTATGGTGGGACACCTTGCACAGCCTTGAGGCAGGGGGGAGGGGCTTGGACCTGCCTCTACTGAATGTACCAGGCTCTGCTAACTCCCCATGGGAGACCTTACCTTCTTGTAGGAGGGAATGGGGGGATGAGTTGGGGGCCAATGAGACTGGAGGGGTGGGAGGAGGGAAGAGGGGGGAGATCTGTGATTGGTATGTAAAACGAATAAAAAAATTCTTAATTAAAAAAAGAAAATTAAGCTGCCACAATGAAATTACCTGAAAAAAAGATATGCACATATATATTCCTAAATACATAAATACAACTTGCTCAGTCTACTTGATGTTGCTTGTGTGATGCATGTTTTCAAGGCTGATCATTTCATATTGGATAATCAATATTTCTATATGCGTGTTGCTTATAAGAACTATACATGTATATATGCACATACACACATTATAAATTATACAGAACTTTTGTTGCAGTCCCCCTTTTAGATGCATAAACACCGAAGCACAGGGACACATGGCTCTTTTTTCTCTGGCAAGCTTCTGCATGCACCAACACCTGTGAGGGACTTACTCCACTGAAGGCCAATCAGTGCACCAGTAGTTCTTCTTTACATGTGGTTTCAGGAACAAAGATAGACTTTCGTCTGGGACTAGTTGATCAACTACAGATTAAAATTGCACACACTGTAAAGTTAAAATGCATCCTGTGTTCTGTCTTTTACGTCCTAGACGACCATGCCTCACCAACCATGTCCAAAGTGAGCTCTGACACGGACTTTCCTATTGTATGTCTTCCTGCCTGTCAAACATCTCCCAAAGGCTTACATTTAAATTTCCAAACCTGTCATGCCCCAAATGGGATTTGGTATCTCTTCTCTTCCACATGTTCTGTTTTTCAATCTCTGTATCTCAGTAGAAGCGTCTTATCCACACCAGAAAACTTGCTGTTATCCTTATCCATATGAAAAGCTAGATGTTGTCCTTTGAATTTAGCAAAGGAAATAATTCAGACCTTCCAAGTCAGCCCTTGTGCAGTTTTGTTCTGACAATTTCAAGATTGGCTTCTAATTAGTATATGATATAAATACATTTCCACCGTGTGTCTTCCCTTCACCAGTAAACTGGCAATAATTTGGCTTCACATAGCTTAAACAATTCAACATAATTGTTGAAGGAAAGAGGCTTAAAATTTTATTTTCTGTTACTTCAAAGAGCTCAGCAGGTGAATGTGTGGAGGGCTAGTCCTGCAACCCGAAGCTGTAACTAACAGTACCACCAAGCATTGGAAACACATTTGTAGAGTCACACCAACATCCCAGCACCTACTAGGCCTTTACAATTTCAAAAGCTTCCGATTCTGCCGGAAGCAGAGGCTACCATCTCATGTCCTGTTTTGTCTTGGTATACTAGAAAATTCTTTAACAGTAAGATCTATCTATCTTTCATCCAAGCAGCCCTCAAACTGTAAGTGGAAACCCTCTATAAGTAACTCGTGCCTAATTCTTTCGGCACATTTCAGCTTCGACAGTTCGCCTGCTCTCATCCTTTGGTCCGTCCTGTGCAATCTTTCTTCTGTTGTCACATGTTTCTGCATCGCTCGATCTTTGTAGGAAGCAGGCTCTGTGCATTGATTTCATCTTTTTTTTCATGGCTTTCTTTTATAATCAGAAAACTCATAGGAAATGATTAATAGAATATGCCTTTGTTACTTTAAAAAATGATTTTAATTCAAAAAATTACATTACTTTCTCCTCCATTTTCTCCCTTCAGCCCCTATCAGTTATTTTTCCTCAAACCTCTCCTCCCATGCTCTTCAAGTCTCAAGTTGGTAGCCTCGTGCGTTTTCTCTCTCTCTCTCTCTCTCTCTCTCTCTCTCTCTCTCTCTCACACACACACACACACACACACACAGAGATAGAGAAGAGAAATTAATAAATAAATGAATGAATGAATAAATAAATAAATAAATGTATATGTATTTGTACCCACAAATATATATAAACAGAACCTATTTTTTTTTTTTTACTCTTTTTGGGGGTACACTACCCAGCTCCCAAATAGATCACACATGGAGGCTTATTCTTAATTACAAATGCCCACCCTTAGCTTGGCTTAGTTCCTTGCCAGTTTTCCTTAACTTAACCCATCTATCTTTTCCCTCTGGGCGTTTCCCGTTCTCTTACATCTGTAAATCTTACTCTTACTCCATGGCTTGCTGTCTGGCCCCTCATGTCCTCTTCCTTCTCTCTCCTTCTTCTCTCCTCCCACATTTCTCCCTGTATACATTCTCTCTGCCTGCCAGCCCTGCCTATCCTTTCTTCTGCCTTGTTATTGACCATTCAGCTTTTTATTAGACCATCAGGTGTTTCAGAGAGGCAAAGTAACACAGCTTCACAGAGTTAAACAAAAGCAACATAAACAAAAGTAACACACTTTAAAATATTCTCCTTCAAAGCGAGAATCATACCCCTAGATAAACGAGCACTTACCTGGGGCCTATGCAGGGACACTTTGAGCAGCCTGGGAGGAGGGGCCTGGACCTGCCTGGACTGAATCTACCAGGTTGAGCTGAATCCCCAAGGGAGTCCTTGCGCTGTGGAGATGCGAATGGGGGTTGGGCTGGGGGGAGGGCGGTGGTGGGGTGGGCAGGAGGAGGGAGGACAGGGGAATCCGTGGCTAATATGTAATATTAAATCAAATTATAAAAAAGAAAAGAAAAGAAAAGAAAATCTTAAAAAAAATTCTACTCCAAGAATAGGCTGAGCCCATTTGCATTGTTTGTTTGTATCTGATTGCAAGACTGAGCACTCTGCATTGGACAACCAACAAAGAAGCTCATCCATGGGAAAGACTAATTATTCTTCTCCCAACTGTCATTGGTTGCCTGTAGTTTTTTTTTTTTGTTTGTTTGTTTGTTTGTTTTTTTTGTTTTTGTTTTTTTTTGGTTTTTTTTTTTTTATCAAGGGATGGAAGCCCACAGAAATCTTCCCTTTCCACAGTAACGTGTTTATTGATATAGCTCTTGTTCCAGTTTTGTGTATGCACCTGTATCTGGGATACGCTGTTTCACAACGGACTTCCTGGTACGCTGGCTCTTACAATCTTGTTGGCCCTTCTGTGATGGTCTCTGAGCCGTCTCTTCACTTGAGGTTCCTGGCTCCAAATATTCAAATATACTTTGCTAGTATACAATGCAGAGTAAGCACATGGACCTGGAATGTATAAAGGGACCAGAAGTGGAGGATGAACCTCACAGGAGAATAGCAGGAGACCGGGGATATGAAGTGGGAAATGAGACAATAAGAGAAGGTCCAGCTGGGAAGGAGGGAGAGAGGTCAATACTGAAGAGCAGGAGAGATAAATAACACTAAGGTTGTCTGATAAAGCCTCAAGGAGTCCTATTATTATACATTACCTAAAATTACATCATATATATTCATGTGTGTGTTCAATTTTCCTAAAACTTAATTAAAAAATATAAATAAGAGTGCTTTTCAAAAGTTGTTATGTACAACAGGTTACTCTCATCACCCTTGGTTATGCTTTAACCTAATCATTAGGGTTCATCTTCTTAGTGACACTGACTTTTTCCCGTAAGTCTATAGTTGCTGTTTCTAACAGTTTCCTCCTCCTTGTACAGTGAGTCTTAAGGGCATACGTATTCAGGCATGAGATGAGGTAGGTCCAATGATTAAGAATTGAATATCCAAGACAGGGTGGTGTTACAAGCCAGGTACGTGTCAGGGTGAGATGGGGACTTGAGGTTTTGCTGGAGATCCAAGTCGGAGTAAATATTCACGAAGAACTGAAACTCAGTGTATGAATGAGAGCTCTCTGCTGGAACAGATCCAGCAGAATGAATGTATATTACAAATGGGACTTATTCATTTGGCTTACATCACATAGGCTGGATGGTCCAACAACGGCTATTTACCAACTGGTGAAGCATAGAACCCAGGAGCTTCTCAGTCCACATGGCAGGATGCTTCATCACACCTGTGTGTTACAGAACTGCAGGATTCCAGGAGAGCGGCTCCTCTTCAGTTCATGTAGGAGAGCTGAAGAAGCAGTTCTGTTGTTTTGTTTTGATGTTTCTTTCATACACTATATTCCAACCACAGTTTCCCCTCCCTCCGCTTCTCTCAGAGCTCCCCTTCACTCAGATTCACTCCTCTGTTTCCCTTCAGAATAGAACAGGCCTCCCAGGGAAATCAGCTGAACATGGCCTAACAAGTTATGATAAGACTAGGTGCAAACCCTCACATCGAGGCTGGACAAGGCAACCCAGTAGGAAGAAAAACAGTCCCAAGAGCAGGCTAAAGAGTCGGAGACAGGCCCACTCCCACTATTAGGAGTTCCACAAGAACACCAATCTAGCAGCCATAGCACATATGCAGAGGACCTAGCGCGGACTCATGCAGGCTCAGTTATTGCCACTTCAGTCTCTGTGAGCCCCTGTGAAGTCTGTTTAGTAGATTCTGTGGGCCACATTCTCCCGGTGTCCTTGACCCCTTAGGGCTGGGGATAATAGCCCAGTAACAAGAGAGCTTGCCTGGATTGCTTCAGGCCCTGGGTTCAGTCCCCAACACTGAAATTAAAGAAAATGCAAATTAATTAAGAGAGCACTTGGTAGAAGGAAAACAGCAGCAAAGTGACCGCACCCAACGACTGAGTCTGGCCGGTTAACGGCACTGTTTTCTTCCTGGGGCCATTTTTATATCTAGGATACTCAGGAAAGCTGTTCCCACTTTGGGAGGGGGTCTTTATATCTAGGATATATCAGGAAAGCTGTGCCCACTTTGGAAGATAGTCTTTCTTTTCCCTTTGGTTAATCTTTTCTTGAAAGGTTCTCACTGATTTGCACAGGGGTATGTGTCTCAATTAACTCAAGATTCGATCAAGTTTACAATCGGGATTAGCTGACATACTTGCTGGTGAGGTAAACATTTGAAAAGATATTGATTTTAACAGCTGGAAAAATAAAGACTGTCAAAGTTCATTTTTGAATATTTTTTGGTTATGAAATATCCATATATTAAAATTATCTCTAGTTATTCCCCCACCTCTCTCTCTCTCTCTCTCTGTATGTGTGTGTGTGTGCTTGGTATGAGTATATATATGTATATGATGAGTGTGCCTGTATGTGTATAAATATGAGTGCACAGATACCATGATGGACATTTTTAAGCCATTGAACAACTTTGGGTATCGCTCCCTTACTTATGTGATTCTAAATCCAGTCAAATTTTCAATGCATATGGATCAATGTGTCACTTTGTATTTTAAATCCTATCATTCATTTATCTATCTATCTATCTGTCTGTCTGTCTATCTGTCTATCCATCTACACATTCCCCCATTTTATTTGAGATGCAGTCTGATTATATAGCCGAGGATGGGATTGAACATTTCAAGACTTCGTTTGTTTGTTTTGGACTCCCAATGCTGGCATTTCAGCGTGTGCTTCCATACATAGCTGGTTTTCTTCATTTACTTTTTTAATTTTTTCACTTTTGGTGGAACCTCTATACTAGGTCCTTGGTGGGTATACCATTCCAAATACCCACCAATAGTACACAAATCTTCTGATTTCTCCATATGCTCAAAAATAGATGTTGTATTTATAAATTTGATAGCCATCATCCTAACATATAAAATTATTTCTAATTCTGTTTTTTAAATTTTTATTTGCATTTTCAAATAGGTTAATATCACTGAGCACTTTTTCATGTACCTTGGGACATGTCTTCTTTGGAGAAAAGTCTATATAAGTTTTTTATTCTCCTTTCATTGATCAAAGGTCAAACATTACTGCTGAAAGTTGTAAATATAATGAACTAGACAGGAAAGCAGGGGTGCTGGTACCTACAGCAGTGTTTTTGATGAACTAGACAGGAAAGGGGGGGGGTTGCTGGTACCACAGCAGTGTTTTGTTGTGTAGGGTTGTTTGTGCTGACCTTGGTCATTTGTGTTTCCACATGAAGTTTGAGATAATTTTTTCAATTTCTGTGAAAAAATTGCATTGTAATTCAGATGAGTATTGCACTGAATCTGTAAGTTTCTTTTTGTATAACAGAGAGTTTTACAGTTACATTCCTATTAACGAATGAGTCTTTCCATCTGATGGTATCTTCTTAAATTTCTCCAAAATCTTACAGATTCCATTGTACAAGTCCTTGACCTCATTAGTCAGTTTTTGGTTTTTTTTTGTTTGTTTGTTTGTTTGAGACAGGGGTTCTCTGTGTAGTTTTGGTGCCTGTCCTGGATCTTGCTCTGTAGACCAGGCTGGCCTCAGACTCACAGAGATCTGCCTGGCTCTGCCTCCCGAGTGCTGGAATTAAAGGTGTGGGCCACCACCACCTGGCCATTAGTCAATTGGCCATTAGCCAGTTTTATTCCAAGGTATTTTATTTTATTTTGGGTTTTTTTTTTGATAAGATTGCTTCCCTCATTTCTTTCTCAATATGTTGCCATTAGTATATATATGTATATATGTATATATTATGTTACTTTCCTGTCTTGATACATTGCTGAATTTGTACATCAGTTTTGGAATTCCAGTGAATAAATTCCACTGAGTTTATCTCTGTTTAGTAAGATTCTGACTTGGGGTTGTTATTATGTTGAGATATATCCCATGTATCTCTAGATTCTTCAGGACTTTTATCAAAACACTTTCCTCATGTAATAAGATGATCAAATGTTTCTATCCTTGTATCTATTTGTGTGGGGAATTACATTTATCAGTTCATATGTGTCAAGCCATCCTTGAATCTCTGGAATAAAGACAACTTGATCATGACAAATGAGAATTTTTTTAATGTGTTCTTGAGTTTGGGTTGCAAGTATTTTATTTAGAATTTTTGGGTCTATGTTCATCAGAGGATTGGCCTGCAGTTTTCCTTTTTTGCTTTGTCTTTATCTAATTCTGGTATTATGATAACACTAGCTCCATAAATTGATTTTGAAGTGTGTCTTTGCTTTCTATTTTACTGAATAGTAAAGAAATGTTGGTGTTCTTCTTCGATGGTCTGGTAGAATTCAGTACTGAATTCTTCTAACCAGAGTTTATGTTAATTACTGTTTCTATCTCATTTTTTCTTTTGGGTCTGTTAAATAATTTACTTTATCTTGGTTCAACTTTGGTTGCTCACATATATCTAGAAATTCATCCATTTCTTTTAGATTTTTCTTTTTTTAATTTTTTTTCATTTTACGTATCAACCACAGTTCCTCTTCCCTCTCCTTCTCCTGCTCCCCCCACCTCCCCCATCCCATCACCCATCCACTCCTCAGAGAGGGTAAGGCCTCCCATGGGAGTCAACAAAGTCTGGCATATCAAGTGGAGGCAGGGCCAAGCTCCTCCCCCCTGCATCAAGTCTGAGCAAGGTATCCCTCCATAGAGAATAGGCTCCTAAAAGTTAGTTCATGCACCCCAGGGATAAGTCCTAGTCCCACTGCCAGGCACCCCTCAAACAGACCAAGCCATACAACTGTTACCCTCATTCAGAGGGACTAGTTTGGTCTCATACAGGCTCCCCGGCTGTGAGTCCAGAGTCCGTAAGCTCCCACTAGCTTGGGTCAGCTGTCTCTGTGGTTTTCCCCATCATGATCTTGACCTCCCTAGCTCATATAATCCCTCCTCCCTCTCTTCAACTGGATTTCAAGAGCTCAGCCCAGTGCTTGACTGTGGCTCTCTGCATCTGCTTCTATTGGTTACTAGATGAAGGTTCTATGATAACAATTAGGGTAGTTACCAATCTGATAAGAGGAACAGGGCAGTTCAGGCATCCTCTCCACTAGTGCTAGAAGTCTTACCTGGGATCATCCTTGTGGATTCCTGGGAATTTCCCTAGGACCAGGTTTTTCCCTAGCCCGATGATCGCTCCCTCTATCCAAATATCTCTTTCATTGCTCTCCCTCTCAGTCCATTCCCCAACTCGACCACCCCAGTCCCTCATATTCTCATCCCCCATCCCTTCCCTTCTTCCCCCTGCCCACCACCCCCAGTTTACCCAGGAGATCTTATCTTTTTTCCCCTTCCTAGTGAAATCAGAGTGTCCCTGTTAGGGTCCTCCTTGTTACCTAGCTTCTCTGGGGCTGTGGTTATCTCTTGTAGCCTGGTTATCCTTTGCTTTACATCTAATATTCACTTATGAGTGAGTACATATAGTATTTTGTCTTTCTGGGTCTGGGTTACCTCACTCAGGATGATTTTTTTTTCTAGTTCCATTTGCTTGCAAATTTCATGGTGTCATTGTTTTTTACCCGTGAGTAATACTACATTGTGTAAATGTACCACATTTTCTTTATCTATTCTTCAGTTGAGGGGCATCTAGGTTATTTTCCACTTCTGGCTATTACAAATAATGCTGCTATAAACATAGATATCACTCTTAGGCATACACACAAAGGATGCTCATTCATACCACAAAGACACTTGCTCAACTATGTTTTTTTAGATTTTTCAATCAGGTAGAATATAAAAATTGTAAGTCCATCCCTATAACTTTTTGGATTTCTTCAGTGTGTTGCAATGTCTCCCTTTTAATCTCCAGTTTTATTAGTTTGGGTCTCCTTTCTCTTTCTTTTTGTTAACTTTGTTAATAGTTTGTAAATATTACTAATTGTTTCAGGAAATCAATTTTTCCCATCATTTGTTCTTTGTATTTTTCTCATTTCTATTTCATTAATTTCAGATCTGATTTTGACTGTCTTCCCATCGAATGTGTGTGTGTGCATACGTGTGTGTTTGTGTATATGTGTTCATTCTTGATTATTCCAGTCTTTAAACTCATGATTAGGCTGCTGATTGGAGATTTCTAAAAGTTTTTTGATGTAGACATTAGTGCTCTAAACTTTATTGGGACCATTTCATGAGTTCCAGAGATTTTCATATACTAAGCTTTTTAAAAATCTATTTCTAAGAATATTTTCATTTCCTTCTTGATTTGTTCCTTGACTCAATTATCATTCAACAGTGTGTTACTCAGTCTCCTGGAGTTAGCATACTTTGTGCTGTTCCTAGTGTTGTTAATATCTAGCTTTATTCCACTATATTCTGATTCAACAGGATGTTTTACTACATCATTGTAGTAATAAAAAGCTCATAGTATAGTCATAAAAACAGACACAGATACACAGAATAGAATTTAAGACACAGATAAGTCAACACTCCTATAGCCACTTGACTTTTGGCAAAGAGGCCAAAAATATACTCTGGCAAAAACACAACCTCTTCAGAAAGTGGTGTTCGTCAAACTGAATAGCTATATGTGGAAGAATGAATCTATATCATTATGTTTTACTCTGCACAAAATTCAAATTCAAATGGCTCAAGGACATAAAAATAAAACTGTATACCCTGTGTAATAGAGAAGAAATAGAGGAAATGCTTGAACTCATTGGAACAGGAAAGCACTTTCTAAACTGGACCCTATAGCACAGGCATTAAGACCAGCAATTGGCAAATGGGACTTCATGAAACTAAGCTTCTAAACAGTGAAGGGCACCATCATTTAAGTGAAGAGACAGTGGATAGAATGGAAAAAATTTTACCAGCTACATATCTTGAACCGATCATTTTCTAGAATATACAAATAACTGAAAAAGAAGAAAACAAGAAAATAAATAATCCAGTTAAAAATTAGGACATGGGACTAAACAGAGTGTTCTCAAAAGAGGAAATACAAATGACTGAGAAATGTTTTTTTAAAAATTTAATATTCTTAGACATCAAGAAAGTGAAGATCAAAAGTATTCAGATTTTATTTTACTCTAGTCAGTATGAACTTGTAAGATATGTTAGCTTGTACAATAGTGGTATGAATGGTACAGGAGTACTTAATCACGTTCCCATTGGATTTAAAGTCAGCTCCACAAGACAGAACTCATGTCTAATACCATCAATTTGGACAAAACTCTTGACTGGCTAGGTCATAAGCCCTAAGGGATACCCTAATGCTATTATTCTGCTAAATGGACATGGCAATAAATATTCCTTTATGTTCTCATCTCTGTACCTGTAGATTAGTGAATCTCTCAACATTTATCATCGAAGCTTCTTTTTCCAGTAGATACCAACTAATACAGAGACCCACAACTGGTCAACATGTAGAGTATGAAGTCTGTAGAGTGCCCAGCTCTACGTGGGACATCTGCTTGACACCTCCTACCCCATGCTCATATCACTGTAGAGTAGGGCCAAGAGTATTGTAACAGTGAGAGGTGGTGCATGTCTGCAGTGAAACATACTTGCTAGACGTGACAGAGAGGTTCCCACACTCGGCTACTATTTCATAGTAAGCCGGCCATACTCAGTGAGCAGCAGAGCTATGACTCCTGTTCCTAGCTAGCTGACTGGCCCTTGACTGGAACCTCCTATTCTGTTGCAGCCACACGGAAACGTGGGCAGCAGCCAGCCCTCTGGTCCTAGATTTTTACTTCTCCATGTTCATGTTTCTGAACTGAACAGTGGAGTCAAGCAATAAATTCTAGTCAGAAAGGGCAGACCTGGGAGGCATGTTGGCTTTCTACTCTAGAATTTGAGTTATAAAGTTTTCTGAGGTCTAAGAAGTATGCAAGACAAGTCTTCATCAATTCCTTTACTATATTTTTAAAAAATATTTAATTTTTTTTCTTCTCTCACACCTTGATAGCAGTTGCTTCCCCCCACTTCTCTCAGCCTCTCCCCGCTCCCCCAGATCTACCCCACCCTCTTTATCCCCCTCAGAAAAAGAAGACCTCCCAAGGACATCAACCAAACATGGTATAACATGCTATAACAAGGCCAGGTACATATCATCACATCGAGGCTAGATGAGACATCCCAGTAGGAGGAAAGAGGTCCAATAAGCAGGCAAAAGAGTTAGATACTGTCAACCCCCTGCCTCCCACTGTTAGGAGTCTCACAAAATCCCTAAGCTAAATAACCACAACATATATGCAGAGGACCTAGGTCAGCTCCCTAAAGTCCCCCTGATCTTTGGGAGCTCCCATAAGTCCCAGTTAACCCTGACTCCTAGGGTTCCTTTGATCTTTCCTCCTCCTCCTCCTCCTCCACAGGACTCCACAAGCTCTGACTAGTGTTTGGCTGTGGGACTCTGCATCTGCTCCTATCAGTTGCTGGATGGTCTCTCTGGTCTCTTTGATAACAATTCTGCTTTACTATGTTTTATCATCTTCTTTTTGAAAAAACTAAGAATTCTGAGGTTGGGTGTGATTAATTTGTATTTATTTATTTAATCTCTTAACCCATGTGTTAAAAGATTGGTTTATGTTGACTACATTAATTGAGACTTATCTCTAAGATGTGTTAAATGTATCACAGTTTTTGATAGTTTTGCTTAACTATAAACAAAAAGAGATTTGAAGAAAAAACATCTCTTAAAAATCAAGAAAGTCAAGAAGATGGGGGATATTTTATGTGTGTACAGCATCTCTTTTACAATTTAAATCTAAAATAAATAGATACTGTGTTTTATATGTATTTAATTTGAACACCCATAAAGAGCTGGTGTTGTATGTGATATTTATATTCTAATGCTGGAAGTAAAACAGATTATTTTTCTTCTTTCACAAGGAGCAAAGGGTTTCAGAATCAAGTGTGTCTTCAAGCAGCAGTAAAGGCTTGATGACAAGATATTTTGGAACAACTTGCTATTAGAAAGGAAGTATGAGTGGGTGGATGAGAAGCAGCTCATGCCCACATGACACATCCAAGTTGTGAGCGTGTTAGAAGTTCATGATGTAGAACATAAAAGGGTGTAACAATTTATCTCAGTGACATAAAAGACCCTTTTCTAATCTGTATTTTTACAACTCTGTTCTGAATTAGATTTTCTTTCCCTTTCTATTTTGCTCCCTTTTACCTCAGTCAGGTCAGATGCTGCTAGTTATAAACATTACAGTTTATAAAATTATGAGAAAATGTACAAGCTACAGAACTATCTTAAATAAACTGTGTGAACTTTTGAGATGAAGTCTTATGCCCTTGTTACTTCAGCAAACTATGGCAAAATCATTGCTACATGTGAACTGTTAGAGAATTTTATCCTCTTTAGAAACCTAATAATATTTTATACATTTGCAGTTACTTTGTGTAAAACTGTCACAATGGCTTTATGTGTAAGCATCTTTGCATCCCACAGACATTGATAATAAAAAAGACACCGTCAAATTGTTACCCTAGAACAAAAGGTTATCAAGTGATTCTTCTGTAACACTATAGTACACATAAATTGGAAATCCATTCAAAAATCTATTCAACAAACAATTATTGAGCTTCTACAACTTTCAATACTCATTAACAGGTGCTTTAGTATTTCAGCTATGAAGATCATAGAGTCCCTGCTCTTGAGAAGTTCAGAGTTCACTCTATCACTAAATACAAGTTTCTATACTCCCAACTGCATCCCACTGTATCCACCGTCCTTATATCTACTACACACGTGAACAATGGACTTCTTTTACAAACTGTTGTACTCTGAATTTTGCTTATTAATAAAACTTTGCTAACTATATATACTAATCACTGATATATACAAGTAATCCCAAGGACTTTAAAGTCTAAGTTTTTTTCAAATACTTCAGTAGCACCTTGTGGAGTTCTCTGTCTTTTGTAATATAGTGCACTGAATGTGGTAATAGATGGAGATAACATGAAATCATTGGCATTTATATCAACAGACAGTTCATAAAGCATGAGTGTCTCAGTTAACATCCTTGGCCTGATTTTTACTCAGAGAGATCTGGGGCAGGCATGATATTTTTCTTTCATACTGGTCCTCTTTTACTTATGATAATTGGTCAGTGTTTTCTTTAATAGTGAATTGTGAATTTCTTAATATGTTGCTGATGGTTACATCATTAGATATATTCTTAAAACAAGTCACTCTACTATGAACCAAGTCAAGACAGGGTTCTACAATCCAATAACCTTAACATCTATAAATACATTCTAGTAGAGATGTCAGATGGAAGATAATTCTTTCCCCCTGCCCATCCCTGTTTTTCTTGTCTAGTGGAATGGATCTGTAAAACATACTATTTAACCTATCTGTACTCTCAACAAAGGGTTAAATTTGCATTCTTGACTCCATCTGTAGGTTAGAGGAGGCAGAAAGAATGTAAGGGTCAGAAGGGATGGAGGACACAAAGGAAGAAAGGCCTTCTAGACATAAGGCTGGCACATATATGAACTCACAGAGACTGTGGCAGTATGCCCAGGATCTTCATGGGTCTGTACCAAATGGGGTGCTAGAGCTGACAGGAGAAGTAGACACATGCCCCCATCCCTAACCCAGAAGCTATGTCCAATGAATAACCACTTGCAACAGAAAAAAATAGTTTTCTCCAAGGGAGTATCACTGGGAGACAAACAACTCTTGAGGGTAGGCCCTACGCCCAACAGCAGACAGATAACTGAAACCAAACTGAAACCAAACTCAACAGCATCTATGGATGTTTTTTGTCCCATAATATTGAGTAACAGCATTCTTCATTTAAAAACAAACTTATGGGTCCTTTGTCCATATATTATGTTTCTAGTTTTGTGTTTCCATCAGATTCCTGCTTGTGCAAATGTGTGTTCTTCTGCATCTGTATTTGTCGTTTGTGGTCACTGTCTCTTTTTCTTCTGTTTCATTTTTCCTATTCTTTTTGTTTTGTTTTATTTTATTTTATCACAGTGTATTGTATTTTATTCCTTAGATGTGTTTGCTTGGTTTTTAACTTTTATTCTTCTCTCATATATTATATCCAGATGGCAGTATCCCCTCCTTCCACTCCCCCAGTCCCTTCCCCACCTCCCCTTTCCCCAGATCAACTATTCCTCTCTCCCCCCGCTAAAAAAAAGAAGAGCAGACCTCTGTTGCAGAATTGCCCATAGAGAAAATCCACTGTGCCAATAAAACAACCTTAAATTTAGGACAGAGTCAATGATTGGCTGGCAGGGATTAGCCATAAAGTTCTTGGAAGACTTTGCAAGGTGGCTAGAGAGGACAGGAAGAGGCTCAGGAAGAGTTTGGGGATTTTCCAGTACTGGAGGTTCTGGAGAATGTGGAGAAAGGGTCAGTCAATTGCTCTGCTTTCCTTGGCTTTTTTAGTTCTTTATCTCAATTTCTGATTCCCAAGTTTTTATTATACTAGAACAATTTATGTAATCAGCTAAAGGCCTCCCAGGGATATCTAACAAACATGGCCTAACAAGATACAATAAGACTGGGCACAAGTTCTCATAGCCAGTAGGAGGTAAAGGGTCCCAAGTGCAATCAAAAGAGTTAGAGACACCCCCACTCCTATTATTGGGAATTCCACAAGAAAACTAAGGTATATAACTATAAGGTATATGCAGAGGACCTAGCTCAGACCCATACAAGGTCCATGCTTGTTGCTTCAGTCTCTGTAAGTCCCTATGAACCCTACTTAGTTGATTCTGTGGGCCAGGTTCTTATGGTATCCTTGGTCCCTCTGGTTTCTAACCCCCCCCCTTTGTGGGGTTCCCCTGGCTCCTCTTAGTGTTTGGCTGTGTGTCTCTGATGTGCTCCCATCAATCACTAGATGATGCTCCTCTGATGATAACAGGGCTAGACATCAATCTGTGAGTATAGCAGAACATCATGTCATTGACTTATTATTTTGTCAGTCATGTTTGGTTCTATCCTGGGTCTCTGGGCTGTCCTGTCTCTGGTTATGGGCCATCAGGTATGGGCTCCCTCTCATGGCCTGTGCCCTAAGTTAAACCAGTCATGAGTTGCCAATCTACAAGTTCTACATCACCATTGCCCCAGCATGACTTGCAGGCAGGACAGATTGTAGATTGTAGGTTTTATGGCTGGGTTGATGTTCACTCACACTGCCACTGCTAGGAGCCTTGCCTAGTTATAGAAAGTGGCCAGTCCCCCATTACTGTGAGACTTCACTAGGGTCACTCAGATTCTAGGGAGTTTCCACTGCACTAGGTTTTTACATTGCCCCCTAAGTACCCTCAATTCCAGTCATATCTCCCAGTACTCTTTCTCTCAGTCTCTTCCACCCCTGCCTGGTCCCTCTCATTCCATCCTTACCTGCCTGAAGTTCACCTGCAAAAGCTAGTCTACTTCCCCTTCCCAGGTAGATCCATGTGGTGTCATCCTTGAGGCTTCGTTATTATTTAGCCTCTCTGGGTCAATAGATTGCAGCATGATTATCATTGACTTAACAGCTAATATCCACTTATAAGTGAGTGGATTTTAACAGCTGAGTAATACTCCACTGTATAAATGTAACACATTTTCTTTATCCATTCTTCAATCTAGGTTGTTTCCAGGTTCTGGCTTGTTGGACAGCCTTGCTGGATGGTCAGAGGTTACAGTCTACCATGGCCTGGCAGTGTTTTACAAAAGCTTAACAATATGGAGATTTCATCCCTCCACAGAAAATTTCCTGCTCTCTACCTGCCCTCATCTGGAGAATGCCCCTGGCCTGCAGGACTGACCTTATCTGAAAACTGGCTCTAAGCCAGAAGCCTGGTTTATCTTTAACTTGACCTTTGGCACAGATTCCTGCTAGATTACTTGTGCTCTTAACTCTCCTATAGGACTCTACAGCCACATACGAAGTCTTGTGATAGTGTGACACTTAATGCAAATGGTTTATCCCCAAGCTCTCCAATCCTATATATTTCCTATACTCTAGAATAAAGTTGAGCTGATTGACTGAAATCTGTCTCCATTGTACCCACAGCCATCTGAACTCTGTTCCCTGCTTCTGCTCCCTCCACCCTTGTGGACCAATGCAGCCAAAGATCCGAAAGATCTGCTTCTGCAGAGCCACACTGACTATTATGAATAAAGCTGCAATGAACAGGGTTGAGCAAGTGTCCTTGTGGTAGGATTGAGCATTCTTTGGATATATGCCCAGGAATGGTATAGCTGGGTCTTGAAGTAAATTGATTACCAATTTTCTGAGAAACCATCATATTGATTTCCATAGTAACTGTACAAGTTTGCACTTCCACCAGCAATGGAGTGTAAGCAAAGTTTTTGTCAGGACTGCAGGCTCCAAAATAAGCACACAGAGACTTAGTATTAATTATAAATGCTCAGCCGATAGCTCAGGTTTATTATTAACTAGCTATTACAACTTAAATCAAATCATTTCTATTAATCTATGTATTAATGTGGCTCATGGCTTTACCTGTCCTCCATCATGTATTGCTCCCTCGATGTCTCCTGGTGACTCCTCTAACTCTGCCCTTCTTCTTCCCAGTGTCCTTAGTCTGGTTCTCCTCCCTAACCTTATCCTGTCTAGCCACTGGCCAGTCAGCTTCTTTATTAAACCAATCATAGAGACAAATCTTTACAGTGTACTAAGGGATTATTCCATAGCATTTCTTCCCTTTTGTCTAATTAAAAAGGAAGGTTTTAACTGCAACATAGTAAAACTATATATAACAAAAACAGTTATCAAGTAAGAATTTCAGTTACACTATCCAGTCCATTTGTATTTGGAAAAAATTGGAGAAGATATTCTATTATTTATCTTATCTTTGTGGGCCTAAACTTTTATACCTTTTATCATAACTAAGGAAATCTTCAAGTCTAATTATTTAGTATTTAACTCCAACAAAAACCCCCGAAGGGTTTTTGTTGTCTAATGGTAGGGACATCTGGCTGCTTGGACAGTCCCCCAAAGTTCTTCTGTAATATTGGGGCATCCAACTTTGGCCTACCAACCTGGTATATCTGACAGACATTTCTGAGAATCAAGGAATTTTAAAGGACAGTCCTACCTTGTCTTGGCAAAGTTTGGCAGTTGCCTTTTTTGCATCCTGCTGCTCCACTCTGGACAGTATTCTGTCAGCAATTGAGGCAAGGGCAGTTTCTGTGCCCACATGGGTAGCTTTTTCCATAAAGAAAGCAAACTTGATACAGAGTTACTTCGCTGCCCAACATCTTCTCTGAAGTAGCTTGGTGCTGTCGGGAGCAGACATGTCTCATTGTCATTAAAAAGCTTGTTTTTAAACATATTAAGTGCCATATTATATAGGTCTTTGAAGTGTTTGACGACCATCTATCTATCTAAATATATCTGCTTATGACCTTGAAAACATATATAACATGACTATAAGTTTGACTATTACAGATGACTATTAATCTATATTTTAATTGTACATTACAGTTTAGATAAGTTGCATAAGCACAATACCCTAAAAAGAGTAGAAACATACATACAGTGTAACAAAATTAACTTTAAATTTGTATCAATAAAACAAAATCCATACCAATGTAAAATATTTTGAGATTAATAGTTTTTTTTATTAAAATAGATTCAATAATCTACCCTTTTTTCCTATCATTCCTATACTATATCTCCCTTGTTTTCCTTTAGAAATAAATCTTTGAATTTAACTCTTATGTTTAGCTTTCTTCCTGACTATGACCAATAACAACTTGCAACCAACCCCCCTTAGATGATGACAAACATCCATAACTCGTCTTTTGGGTATTGTTTTTGTCTAGACTGTTTCCTGTTGTCTGGGGGCACTGTAATCTATAGGGGAAACTTGAGAAAATCAGGGTAATTGTTAAATCTTGGCTGGAGTGTTTTGTGAGGCTGGATCATCTCAGCCAGTAGCCTTGAAGCTGTTTTGGATGCTGGATCACCTGAGCCATCCATTTTTATTTGTGTCTTATCCCCTTGCTCTGAAAATACGTAAACTTTTAAAGGTAACATACATACCTGTATTAATACAAGTGTAGACTGTACATTGTACACAGGTTGGCCAAAGATGATTTTTTGTTTTATGTTTGAGCAGGTAAAATATACATCATGTGTCTTGTAGTTTTTTTAGATTTGTTTCTTTATATCTGTAGTCAGGATTTTCAGGGGATCTTTGTCAATCAAACCTGATCCATGTCACCTTGGAATAGATCTACAACCTTTCATTGCCTGCAGAAATAAAAGCATAACCTCTTCCCCAAAGTAACACATTTTTTGAGTTTCATTTTGAAGTCAAAACATTTTCAAAATATATAGGTTGGTTTAATTTAGCAGTTTTTATGATCCAGTGTATCTTAGCAGCTGCTGTTCCTTCATCAGCAATCATAAAATTCAAAGACAACACAATAATATGCATAATCCAGACTCTGTGTATTTCCCATCTTTACATGGCTTTTTCCTTTATATTACTTTGTTTTTTTCTTTGAAGACTTTATTATTTTTAAACTATCTTTTTCTATGACTGTGTATCCAATTCTCTCTTCTCTCCCAAGCCTATGTACATTTTTAAGCAAACTGTAATCCATTTAGATTTTTTTCCCTGTGGAATATTTTTCTGTATGTTGTGAATATATGTTACTCTGGTTGGTTGATAAAGAAAGCTATTTGGTGAGGTAGAATAAGGTTAGGTGGTACATTCCAACTGGAGAGAGAGGAAGATGAAAGGAGAGGTGAGAGAGAATGCTACAAGCCACCGCCAGGAGAAGCAAGATGTGGAAGTACCTACAAGCCATGAAGTCATGTGGTAACTTATAGATAAATAAAAATGGGTTAAGTTATAAGAGCTAGCTAGCCAGAACCTTGAGCAATAGGCCATCCAGTTTGTAAATAATATAAGCCTCTGTGTGTTTACTTGGGACTAAGCAGCTTCGGAACATGAGTAGGAGAGATTTGTCCTGACTGCGGGCCGGGTGGGACACAGGAAAACGTCTGACTACATTTTTTTTCATCTGGATCTACCTTTACAGCATATCTGTATTCTTTTCTATGGCACGCTGGAGGGGCTCACTCTGGCACTGCTCACACTGGCATCTCCAGCCTGCTGGCAGCAGCTGGGAGACATGTCTCTGTACCATGGCCAGCATGAGAGACATGAGACTAGGAAGCCATGTTTGGCTCCATTTTTGTGTATTTAGAAATGTTTTTAAGCTTTGTGAGGTCTTATGTGGAAAATCTTGCCCCAATTTGGGCACCATTTGTAAGCAGAGTTTTTGTTGGCTTCGAAATATACACATACAGAGACTTAATATTAATTATAAATGTGCATCCAATTGCTCAGGTTTATTACTAACTAGCTATTACAACTTAAATCAAACCATTTCTATTAATCTATGTATTGCCATGTGGCTCGTGGCTTTACCTGTCCTCCAGCATGTCTTGCTCCCTCTGTGTCTCATGGCAACTCCTCTAACTTCACCATTCTTCTTCCCAGTGTCTTTAGTCTGGTTCTCCCACCTAATCTTAACCTGTCTAGCTATTGGCCAGTCAGCTTCTTTATTAAATCAGTCACAGAGAGACAAATCTTTACAGTGTGTAAAGGGATTATTCCACAGCAATAAAGGAGTGTTCCCCTTGCTCCACATCCTTACAGTGTGGGCTGTCACTTGTTTTCTTTCTAATGAGAGACAGAAAGTGTACGAATCTGCATGTGAGGGGAGGTGGGAAGAAACTAGGAAGAACTGGGGGAGAAAAAAACCATAATTAGAATATAATGTATGAAAAAGAAACCTATTTTCAATGAAATAAAAAAGAAATATATGATTGAATTTTTGTGCTTCAATTTCCTAGAATAAAGTTATTTTCACAGTAGTTTTTTGAATGTCAACATTACTCTGAGGTGAGATCTTACTCTTAGGATGTAATTATAGTATCACTGTTCTTGTCCTAAATTGTACTTAAAATCAAAGCACATCCTTCATAACTTCATCTCCCTTTTCTTATATTTTGTCATGTGAACTTAGAAGAACCCAGTTGGTATTTCCAACATTCACTTTAGATAGAGAGTTAATCCACCTTTTCTTTTTTTAAATTGCATTGCCAAAGGTAAGATGGATAATTCTGGCCGTATACAACCTAGGCCCTGATGTTTGCTTGGGTTCCGTATTATAAATTATATTGTGTCTTCATGTCTTCCTGGGTACCTGTCATTGTGTTGTCTTCCTCTGCTTTGTGTCTCACAGTGTCAAAGTGAATACTAAATATTTACA
Source organism: Peromyscus attwateri (assembly GCA_902168425.1). Classification (NCBI taxonomy): domain Eukaryota; kingdom Metazoa; phylum Chordata; class Mammalia; order Rodentia; family Cricetidae; genus Peromyscus; species Peromyscus attwateri. The sequence goes on from CABHPP010143860.1 coordinate 34,919, forward strand.
GAACCTATGACAGTGCAACTCCAGTCTATCTCTAGTCACTGTAGCAGTCAGGATTTAATCAAGCATACAGAAAAATTTGGAATTTTTTTCTAATGAATTTATATGAGAAATTAGAATTTGCACATTCACGAGAAGAACTAGTGATTCAAGAAGAGGCATGTCATTTCCAGAGAAAGTATCCAGTCAGCTCTTACCAACAGGGGTTGGTGCTTGCCTTTAAATCTGGAGGATAAGTAAACAGCAGGAGTTAAGAATCAATGCAGGGGCCGGGCGGTGGTGGCGCACGCCTTTAATCCCAGCACTCGGGAGGCAGAGGCAGGTGGATCTCTGTGAGTCTGAGGCCAGCCTGGTCTCCCAAGCGAGTTCCAGGAAAGGCGAAAAGCTACACAGAGAAACCCTGTCTCAAAAAACCAAAAAAAAAAAAAAAAGAATCAATGCAAGCACAGAACTACTTGAGAGGTTGGCTGGTGTCTCTGAGAGTTTGTAGCAGATTTGATGATGTCAATGGGTCATCTGTTGAACAGTATAGCTATCAATAAGATTGTACCTGTATCTAAATTTGAGGAGTAATTGCAAGTCATCTGTAACCCCATTACTCCTTCTCATTGCTTCTGCCTGGTGGTGGCCTTAAGTGAAGTAACAATACTTTGCTTCCACCTTCCAGAATATTTGTAACAAGATAGTACCTAGAACTTTAGAGAGGAGGGGATTTTTTTTTTTTTTAAGAAAAATAGTGTCCTGATAAAGCAAGACGACAGGAGAACAGTTCAGGATGATATTCACTGATGGAATGCTCTAAAGAAGTAGAACAAAAAGTATCCATAAGCTCATGGTAAATGTTGTGATGGTTTTCATCCATTCTCACTATTTCTTTAGCTTTTGACAATCTCTGTTTTGTTAACCAGAATTTTGTAACAACAATACACTTTCAAATTGTAACATAATTCAGGCCTCAAGTCTTAGTTGCTTAGCTTTGAGTGAATACCAGATTTTTTACCAAGTAGTTATATGACCTTTGGGGGGAAAACCCTAAAATTATACATATTGTTGGTAGAACATACCCTTCAAAACTTAAAAAAGTGTCCACATCCTAATCTCTAGAATATATGGATGTACTATGCTTCATGGTAAAGAAAGAATGAAAACTGAAGCTGGAACTGCATGTATTAACCTGCTGGCCCTGAGATGGAGATTTGTATAATTATTCAGACAGGCCAAGTATAATTACAAGGGCATTGTACTAGAAGTAACAAAAAATTGGGCAGTGGGAGGAGGACTCCTCTTGACCTTATGGACACTGAAGATGAATAAATGGAGCTAAGAAATGCCACCAAAAAGCTATAAGTAAGAACATATTGTATGCTCAAGCATGCAGAAAGAATCCCTTGAGTTTTGAACTTCAAACCTTCAAAATTGTGACAAGAAACTTGTATTCAATTAAACCACTAAGATTGTAATATGTTTTTAATGGAATAGGAAAAAAGATACCACTTTCTGTGTTTAAATGATATAATATATATATAAGCCATAGTAAAAGTCTCCCCAAAATAACACGTTTGTTTGCTTAATAAATATGGTAGTTAATTATATCACTGTGTATATGTATCAAATCCTATCATATATTTATATTTATATAATAATGTTTATAATTGTCATATTCTTTGATATATATGACTGTCATCTCTCTCTTCATATATATGTGATATATGTGTGTATCTGTGAGATATAGACATACACACACACACACACACACACACACACACACACACACACAAGCACAGTTTTACCTGTTACATACTTAATGGATAATACAATGTAACACACATAGCAAAACTGTTAATACTTGTTGCACAGATAAATGCATGAGTGGTTAGTATGTTTGTGCTTTTATATTTCATCAAATTTCTTTTGTTTTTAGGCTACATTTCTAGCAATGGAATTACTAGATTAAAATTAGCTGAACACTCTTGTGCTCTTTGTATCTACTGCCAAGTGGATATTCAGAAAGGTTAAATCAGTTTCCCATCCCCAGCATTACATGAATGCAGCATTGCCATCCCTACCATGGCAACACAGAATGCCCTACATTCAAAATTCTCGATTGTCAATGTCTAATTTAATTTTGCTTTAATTGCATTCTTTAATTACTTGCAATGTCGATAAATTTTGCAGTATCATTATATTTATTATTGGCTATTTTTATACTTTATTTGTAAAATTTGTGATTATTGTTTTAAAAATAAATATTATAAAAAAAGGTCTGAAAAGAGCAAGGTTGCCATATCCTAAACTTACCAGCGAAAGTTGACAACCATTAGTAATTTTATATGAGCTCCAATTACTGATATATTTATTTTTGTAGCAGAATGTTGGAGATATATTTACAGTAGCTTCCATTCTTTCCCTGTCTTTCCAGTTAGTACTTTCGTTTTACATACTCTTTTTATTTATGTTTTTAGTGTGTTCATAAATAACACATATTTACATGCAATTTTTATGTGTGTTGCTTTTCTTCATTAACTTACTGATCTCTTTATTTTCTATGGTATTAGTCTTGACACTGATTTATGAGTTTTTAATGTCATAAGGGTTTCAATCTTTGATTATCCCATTTGTTGTATTTTCCATTTTAGTCACTTTAATTACATTTGCTATTGAATTTAATTTCAAATGAGTACATTCATTTAAATAACAACTAGTTCCATTTATGTTTTTCTATTGTGTACAATTAGTGTTAAAATTACAAACTTCCATTCATATATTTGATTTCACAGTAAAGCACCACAGTGGTACTGAGTTCCGTGTTTACACCTACAACTTCTAATCCTTTCTTTGAATGATTGTCATAAATATAGAATGCTAGCAGCTATTAAAATCTGTTCTTTTCATTTGATTATCTTCAAGTAAAATTCACAAAACTTAAGATCTCTAAAGGTCTTGTATCTTAATTAATTCTCATCTTTCACACTATTAGCTTATTGTGGAGGATAAAATGTTAATGATTTAATTAATTGAAATTTATCAAAAGATACATTTCTAGAGGTAATCTAATATTCATCTAATTTTCAGCATCACTGGAAGAGCACATTTCACTGAGCTGTTAGAAACGAAGCCATGCACGATTCTCGGGCTCGGTTTTCCTTTACTGGTTGCAAAGGTTTTTAGAATCCATCAAATATGTTAAGTGTATGAGAAGATTTTGTGAAACAAATCCATTTAATCAAATGAATATAAGTTGTAATGAAGTGTCTTTCTAGTCTACACAGACAAGAGAGTGGGTAAAGGAAATGCATTTAGAACTTGTAACTAAAAGTAAAATGCTTTCTTTATTTTTAAAATCAGGTGAAATTATTACAGAATCTGCAAGCACTGCCACTAAATCTGTAATCTGTAATCGATCAATGAGATTCTAAGAACTGCTGAGGACAACTTGAGATGCATCTCTAGACATAAATGACCATTTGCAAAAAGGAAGCACACATGGATAAGGACTTTTTGAGGATGTGCACACAGAAGTAAATGATTTCCAATCTCACAAGAAGCATTAAAATGATGATTGTTGGCCTAAGATAGCAAATTACAATTTTAAAGCCTCTAGAGTAAAATGTCTTCAGTGTGCAGCAGTTGCGTTTGTGTGTGTTTAGAAATTAGCAGACAGCTACGAGAGATGCATTTTTATATTTGAAAATAGCAATTATCTAATATAAGAGCATTAAGAATTTAGAACACATGCACACACACAAAACAATAGATTCTGGCAATTTACTGTTATATATTTGGCCAGAGGTTGCATAAAGGGAAAACAAAATCTGAGAGATTAACCATCGCTATTTCGGCTTAGTTGATGTTACTAAAGGAAATTTTTCATAAAAATGTATGTGAGCCTTCAATAAATTTCAAAACAAGAAACAACCAAGCTCAAATAATTTTGTGCCTTTTAAGCAAATAATAAATATCAGAAATCAAATGGGTCTCTGATAAACTAACTCCAGTGACAAAGTATAACTGCTTGCTGTATACACTGTGGCTTTCTTTTTTCTGAATGATGTATTTTTTTTTAATTGGAAATATACCCTTCTCTTGTAAAATACACCCCAACAACAGTTTCCCCTGCTCATTCACTCCTTCTAGCCCCCTTGCCACCTCCCCTCTCCCTCAGATTCACTCCCCCTTCGTTTCCTTTTCAGAAAAGAGCAGGTCTCCAAGAGACGACAGCCAGACAGGACAAAACGAGATATAATACTTTAAGTCAGAGTCTTCCCACTTTTCCTTCAGCCAGTACTGCAAGAAAATAGCAAAAATACAGACAGGGAGTGTGCACAAATTCTGTTGCCTTTCTCCCAGAGATGACAATAAAACTGACAAGCTGTTTCCTCCATTAGAAATGGCTAGTGGCTCCCAAAGTATAATGTGCTTTTTATTCCTCTTTTCATATAAATAAGGCTACAGCTTCCAAAGACGGAGAGCATTGTTTGGAGGCAGAGTTTCAGAACCGAAAATGTAAGAAATCGAGAGTTGACTGGCTTTAGTTTTCTATAATCCTGTGTAGATATGCACTGGTGTTAGATTAGCCAGACTTCAATTTGGAAACCTCTTATAGTGATTCGGAAAGCTCTGGCATTTCATCAGACTGTTTTTGTTTCTTATTTTTCCCTTGTCAGAATTGAAGTATAGAGTGGCAGGCTATCTTTAGTAACCTGACCTACTGGCGGCTCTCATCCACTCTTTCCTCAAAGCCCACCCAATGGAAGGAACCTTTCCCAAGTGCCCTGGGAAGAAATCTCCTTGGGAAATTCTTCAGAAGGCTATTTAGAGAGCATGCACAGTTACTGAAATAGTTTCGGAGAGATGCCTTGGCTTTTCTTGAAGGGAGACTGTCTGGGCTTGCTGGCCAGATCCTTCAGTGGGCAGATCTTTGCTAGTGTTTAGCTGGTGGAACCTTTTTCCATTAGATGTTTCTTCTTTACTTTTCTCCCTTGTAGAAAGAAATTTCACATGAAACACCTATTCACAGTAAGAAGTTTGGAAAAAGAAGTAACAGGCAACAATTGAAAGGAAAATATAGAGGACATGATTGAATTCCAAAAGCTGTAGTCATTGTGAAGTGAAGGCCACTGTGTCTCCTCTTGTTAGTAGTAGCTCTTGAGTGTTAGAAGGATGAAGCTGTAATTTCATTTTAATAAATGGATATTCCTATATCTAGCCTCTCTGACAGAGATTTATATTAAGTCTGAATTTTTAATTACCTTAATTACTCTTCTTTCTTTCATTTGTGATTTTTTTTTTTTCGGTCTGTAACATAAGCAAATAAAAGTTCCTATAACCAGAGCAGTCCTAAAGTGCTTGTAGCCTAAGAACAAGGCATTTTCACTTTCTTCTTTTTTCCAGGTTGTAGCCCTAACTACATCCAATCATTTATTTACAAATAAACTTACTTCATTTTAGGAAGAAACTTTAAAAGTGAATCATTCTTGCAACTTCTGATAAGCATCAAGTTTTCTAGGTCTCCCAACTAATCATGACCACGGCGTTAAAAAAGGAGGAAAATGCACAGCCTGTTTTGGACACTTTTACTCCCTGTCCCAAACTAGCCTCATTTCGGAACCGATAACGGGAAACAGCTTGTTGATTCAGACTGATGATTCGCATTTCAATATCTCCACCAGAAAGACAAAGACACCACGAGTCAAATATTATCTCAAGGCAATGGGGAGCCGCTCAGACACCAGACTCAGCGTCAGTGGGCCGACTAATTGCTGCCATAGGACAATGCACAGCTTTGCTGCTGGAGAGCGAGATTGGCACACTGTACCTTCTTGTTGGAATTAAAAGATGGCTGGGGGGAAATACAAGAACACAGTTACAAAAAAAGTTATGAGGTAATCTCGTTATAAGTTTTCCAAACTTCCTACTGAATGTTTGTTCCAAACTTCATTTAAATAGCATGTTACAGTGATACCTCATTTACATGGTGTGTCAAAGTGTTACAATTTCCACATTTCTAGACGCCCAGGTCCAAGACTGCATTGCATAATGAAGCGAAGGGATGCAAGATTTTTAGGAATGAATTTCAATGTAAATAGCAATCAGTGATTTTTCTCCAGCTTCCAAGGACAGGGAGGAATCCCTGATGCATTGTATACCCTGTCCTGGATGTTTTCACTCTCTATGGATTCAGGCACTTTCAGTAAACATTGAAAGGGGATTCATGACACTGTCTAGTATTTTTTTAAAATACTGATCCTTTTTTTTTCTACTTGCGTTCTATCACAAAATCCATCTAAGCATAGAAATAGTTGTTTCTCATTGGGGAGTTTATCTGCCAAAATTTTATTGCTATAGGAAATGTATGTCACATTGGATTATCATTTGGCGCTGTTCAAGCCAGAACAGTATGAGCTTTAAACTTATTTTTTTAAAAAAATCTAATTAGTATCAAATGAAAAACAAGATCTCCAAAGACATTTCTTTCCTACTTTTCCTGCTACAAAAGGTGATTTGTGATAAAATTACTAGTTTGTTACCATTTTTTTTTTTTTTTGGTTAGACAATACCACACTTGATACTTTCAGAACACATTATATTTTAATAATAGACACATTTTCTTAAACTGTGTTTTAAAACTGGGCACAATTAAATTAATAGAAAAATTTATTCTGGTTAATTTCAGTTGTGTGTTCTTAAATGGGTGAAAATATAAGGATGGAAAGCATTAAGTCTTCAGATAGTTCTCCATATAAACCTGGAGATGATTTGTTAGTCAGTAAGCAAAATTTGCTAAGTACTATTTGCCAATTATGTTATTGAATGAAAGAAATGCAAGGTCTCTATAAAAAATCTGCAGTGTATGAATAAAATTCTTCTATTTCCTTTAGCAAGTTTATAATCCAGTGTCAAAGGAGATGTAAAAATTATAGCTGTAATTTTAGACAAAATCGGTATGTTATCTCCACATATCCATGTAGATACACATTCATGTATACATGCACAGTTGTGACACAAATGCACATGCTCAGTGGCTTATATGCACATGGAAAAACAGAGGTCAAAAGTGCATGAAAACATGCTTTGTGAGAACTGACTCACCTAGATGTAAAAAGAGCCATGCTGACCCTTGCTTTCCTCCCCTGCAGATACAGTCCACAGTACTTCCTTTACAGGGTTCCCGAAAGGAGGGAAGCCCTAGATGGGCAGTACTCATCCCAGGCCTGTGGTATATAAACAAAAGACCCATAGATATGATTATTGTTGTCCTGTAAGAGACTTCCTGGAGGAAGGCACACAGAGGAAAACATTGAGAGATGAGAAGGAGAAGGAATGTTACTATTGGAAAAAGAAAATGAGCAAAATGATTAAGAACAGATATGAAAATATCACCATTAAATAGTATCTTACCATTTATTAGGACATGCGAGACAAGAGGAAATTATAGGAGTAAAAAAAGCATCCTAAAAACATAAAATGTATACATGGAAATAGGGACATGATTTTGGATATATTTTAAAGACACTAGAGAAATAAAAGTATTACTATTGAGTAAAGTATTTAGAAAAATCTATAATGGGTCAGGAAACAATGGGACTTTAAAACATTTTTTTCCTTTGATTTCAAAACCTAACAATATATTTGTATGATAAAATACTGAAACTATTTTTTTTTTTTTTTTGGTTTTTCGAGACAGGGTTTCTCTGTGTAGCTTTGTGCCTTTCCTGGAACTCACTTGGTAGCCCAGGCTGGCCTCGAACTCACAGAGATCCGCCTGCCTCTGCCTCCCAAGTGCTGGGATTAAAGGCGTGCGCCACCACCGCCCAGCTGAAACTATTTTAATAGAACATAGAAGCAATCTAGCTAATTAAATATTGTCTTTTACCTCCATTTGTCAATATCTCATATTTCTGTTTATTTATCTTTGACTTTATTTTTCCATATCACAAATCTTGTACTTTGATCAATTTCAAATAACTAAAAGCTGAGCATTTGTATTTAAGTTGGAAGTTTGCATCATAAAATTTCACCAGTGAACTGTCTTGTAGAGAAAGTCTGAAGAGTTTCTATCAATTCCTGCCACAGAATAAGCTTTGAAAGTTTAGAAGTTTCTTGACACCCTGAGGTGTTCACAGAACATATATGTGGACACACATTTGTGCGGGTAGACTTTCTCCTTTCTGCCATTTGCCAAAATAGGTATAAGCTACTTCCTAGCCATAGGGTCAAAAAGCAGGGATAAACAGATTAAAAGTAGATGACTGCCTACTGATTAAGATAGAAGTAATGACCCTTTTGTCCCCTCATAAAGAAGCCATTGGTCCTTGTAGTCTTCTGAATGGTGGCACAGCTAAGTAACGGCTCTGCTGTGTACAATCTTGCCCATCTGCTTAGGGGTCAACATGAGCTCATATCTTTACCGAATTCTTTATGAGTGGTTTAATAAGAGAAGACTCTGACTGACATTCGTGTTTGCAACAGTACCATTATAAGTACCATCCCCACCACAGCATCCTTAGTGCTGCTTCAGACATTTAAGACACTTGTGTGTTCTCACAGCATTTTGTTTGTGCTTTTTGAATAATGTGATATATCTTTTAAAAAATCATTTTTGATGTGTTTCTTTTTATTCTTCTTTTCCCTAGAAAATCTTTGAGGAAAAGTAAGAGCACACAACAGTCTTTTATAAAACATTTGTCGAGTTGCATTGTATTGAACTGAATCTGTAGATAATTGAAAAGTGGAATGGTTTAACTGGACCTTACTAATTGAATGTGCATTCAGCAGCAGCAGCTCTGGTAACCATTATGAGTTTTAGGAAGATTTCTAATGCTAACTACATGTTTACAGATACAAACAAACTCATTCATTTATATATTAAAATTACTATGTTTTCCAAAGGCTACACACTCATGCGTATAAGCACATGTATATGTCATTATCAAAAACACTGGTAAAACTGTCATATTAGCAAATGTCTGATAATATTCAGTTGTACTGTGTACAGGCATCACACGGAAAATAGTGTAAAGATGAGAAAGTGCAAATTTTCCAAATATTTCTATCTTTTCTTTATCAATATTCTTATTTGTACTGATAAAGAAATACTAAATAATACAGAAATCAATGTAAATGTGACCACCATCATTGTGAGCAAATAAACTGAGCAATAATTTGAACTTAGCAGAGTACTAAAGAGTTAAAGCAATTTGATTGAATTTTGTCTCTAACTCTTAGTGCATCATTGGTTGTCTTTCTTTAATGAGTCAATTTCTTTTTCTCCTCTTGCTTATTCAGAAGAAATGTTATTTTTTCCTCTCTCTGTAACTATCACTAATATTTAAAGTGCACATTTCTATCCTGATGCATGACTATAATCGGCTGTTAAGAGTGAATGTCCATAAACTACCATGTGTGGGGAACAGCCTTATACCTCTTGCTTTCCAAAAGCCATTTTTGGTCCCGTACCCTGACCGAGAGCCCATGTTTCACTCAAACAGAAGCCTACCCTGATATTCTAGTCCATTACATAATTCTCAGAAGCTGGGAAAGAGGCATTTGCATCATTTCTGTTCCCAGATCTGTTCAATATATACTTCCAGTCTGTCATGCCTGAAATTAATTTTTTTACAATCTGGATCTTTACTATATGCTAAAAATTCAGTACAAAAAAGGACTTCCTTCTGCAAAGAATGTGTAAGCCAGAACATCGTGTTCCATCTCTATAATGAAACGCACAGTTCCAATCAAAAGGCAAATTTTTGTTTCAAAATGTTTGAAGAGAATAATGCTTTAAAGAGTTTCGGATAGTTATTTTATAAATGTGAAAAGATTTCTATCTTGGAATATATTCTGACCTAGATCATATGATTTGTTGTAAACTGAACAACGTGTTTATTTATTGCTATTTTCCTCTGTTTTTCATGTTTCCAAGTTAGGAAAACAAAGGTCTCATGGCACTAACCCCACTGTATAATTGCTGAAACGTAAACTGATTGTCAATGGGTACCAACGGCTCTTAAGCAAATGTACAGAACATTTTGACATCTTAGTCAAGAAACTTCGACTCTCACTTTGAAATTTTGTTTCCTAATTAAAAAAATATCTCTGCTTAGTTTTTCACAAAACTGCAAAGTAGTCTATTAAAGCAAATTCCAGTACCAGAAAAATAAACTATGATGTCACCAAAGATGAAACAAAATACTTTGAATGACCTTGTAAACACTGTCGCTGAAAACTCCCTTTATTATTCTGAGAAATGGGTAGTCACTTCTAAGGGTAAGCACTATGATTATAATGGCCACAGGACAGGGCTGTTGGAGAGTTTGACTCTCCATCAATGGCGTCTATCCACCTTCAACCTTTCCCCCTTTCCCTCCTCCATCTCCCTTTGTCGCTTCCTTTTTAAATGCCAAAGAATCAGTTTTGAGCCTTCAGAACTATGCAGCATTTGACATGGATCCAAGATTCAAACTCAGACTTTCATTATTATACAAACACCATAATTCTTCCATTTTCTACAGAGATTTTCACCCCCCTCCATAATTTGCCTATTATTGAAAATGAGGACAAAACTATTACTACTGGTTTTGGACAAATATTATATATCTGATGATGTTTGCTTTATGCTCTTGGGTAAAAATATTTGATGAATGGGTGTGAATGTTTTTCTTTTACAATTTTTTCAGGGTTAAATGATAAAAGACTAATTTTTATAGTGATTTTTTGGATAATCTAATTGTTAAATATTAATATTAATACTCTAATTATGGTTTCATACAAATGAAATTTAAAAATCTTTGTCATTATTGTTCTTCTAGGTTCCCATTTTACTTCTCCACCAGCATTTTTTTTCTTACTTATTCCTTCTGAGAATGCTTTTTGCTCCAAGCCAATGTAATATTCTTTTAATCTTTGTGTAAGATTTTTCCTTTCTTATCTACTGCTTATTTTTATAAATTAGTCTTAAATGAGTTTCTTTAATATTGTGGTTTTATGGTTAGGAATTGTTAACTACATTTAAGTACTGCACAAATATCCTGGTTTCACAATTATTTATACTGGTTTGAATCTTTCTTTTTCTGTTTTTCTCCCATTTCCTTCCTTCCCTCTTTCCTTCCTTTGCCCTCTTCCTGATCCTCCTCCTCCTCCTCTCTTTTCTCCCATACCCTCTCTCATGTCTTTCTTTCCTCCTGTGAGAGTATCTTCCTACTCAGTTAAGTCTGGGCGTGAACTCATGATCCACTTCCCTCAGTCAGCTGAGGCTGGGATGATAGGCTTGTGGCACCGTCCACTGTACCCACTTCATATTGTTCTGGATTTCTGTGAAGTGGAAGAAGTCCTACACTTTTGTGTAAAATTTCTTCATTGTTTTTCCAACTTCAACGGATGTATTGAGCTTTTTATGTTTATGATTTGTTTGCCTATTATAATTTTGCTACTGTCCTGGTTCCCATTAGTTGATACAGGAAATACAGAGTGCTTACTGTCTCAAATATACTCTGAGGTGGTTGAACATCAAATATTATCATGAGTAAGAGCTCAATTTATCATGACTACTTTTTGTCTTAGCACAAAAAAAAAA
>CABHPP010143861.1:0-14601 GCA_902168425.1 Peromyscus attwateri
GTAAAATATCAAGGCTGAATTGACAAAGGAGTTTTGATGATGCTATACATTTCTTTCAAGTGTTGATTCTAGGTGGGGAAAAGTATGTTCCTCCATTACAATCTATCCAGGGTAATTTGTAGATAATGTCCCGTAGAACTTGAATTGAGTAAAAATCTTTCGTTTTGCGTTGGATTTTGGAGGCTGCTTTAACTTGGCTATTCTAGAAGGAGGCGCTGTTCTCATAAGCAGTTCGTTTAATTTCCTAGTGATATTTCAGTGTCTGGGTTCCATTGTAGCAAAGGAAATAAACTACGGACCTAGAGACTCACATGTAGAAATCCAGTGCTCAGACAAAACTGATGAGGGGTAGCAGATAAGAGGTGCCTCGGCATCCTTCTCTAGCCTCTTACAGCCACTCAGCCCAGGCGGTCCACGCATCCACTGTGTATGGTAAGGAGTCCCTGAGGAGTGAAACATTTCAGGTGATCCGTGCATCCACCATGCATGGTAAGAATCCCTGTAGAGTGAAACATTTTCCAGGTGTAAAGGAAATATCCACAACAACCAACCAGGACTATGGTCCTTTGTGTGTGTGTGCATGTGCGTGTGCGTGTGCGTGTGCGTGTGCGTGTGCGTGTGCGTGTGCGTGTGTGTGTGTGTGTGTGTGTATGTGTGTGTGTGGAGAAGTCAAAGGATTTCTAGGTAGTTTCCCGATAGATTCTGTCTTACAGTCCAGCTGCCTTTATTCCATGATTCCTTTGGGGGATGGTGAACTAAAAGATGGAAGGGAGAGCTGTGCTTGGTGGCACAGGCTTGTAGTAAATAAGCAGCTACCTGGGACACTGACGCAGGAAGAATCACAGATTCAACATCACCCTGGGCAACTTAGTGAAACCCTGTCTCAAAATAAAACAAAAGTCTGGGTATACTATATCATGGGAAGATGAAAGGGAGATACTAGGCAGAAAATTAGCTCCTTGGGTGTTCTTGGTTCAAAGGAAGGTTCAGAAAATGCAGATCTGTTTTCAAGGCAGCTTCTTCCCCAACTTTCTGCTCAGAGTGCCATTTGATTCTTAAGGTTTTGCTTCGCCGTGATTTCCTGGATGCTCTGTGTAAAGCTGCTAGTGATGCTGTTGCTGCTCTAGAAGTGTGAGGAGAGACACAGGGATGAGGATGAGTGCTGGTGGGATCTACCTTCTTACCACTGTTTCTGATCCTCTGTTGTAAAACAGGAATAACGATCCTCGTATTTATCATTCTTCATCACACCTACCAAGTGAAAGAAATCAAAACAAGACTGCTTTGGAAGTTGAGAGAAATGGAAAGGCTTAGAAACCAGAACAGATATGCCCATAAACATAACCTCAAAATACCTCCAAAGCTGAGGGCTTGTATATTAGATTACCTATTATCTATCCATCTAGAAAAGAGCCTCAAATTATATATATATATATATACATATGTTTGACTCACATATATGTGTATGTATGTATATTCATCAGTCTCTCCTACCTTCAAGAACATGTGAGTGTAAGAAACAAAAATCCATGAAAACTAAACTAGAGACAAAATGTGTTTGTTGTAAGAAAAAGAACTCACAACATCTGGGGCAGAATCCTTAAGATCGCCTGGCTTCAAGGGCCTGGTTCTGGACTCCTTCCTTCTTTTCTGCTTCCTTGCCTGCCTCCTTCCTTTGCTTTTCCTTAGAAGGATGTATTATTCTGCTAATTATGGATGTTCTGCTCCCTCCATATTGCCTCACCCAGCACCAACTCCACAGAAATTCTCTCTGATAATAACTCAGATCTCTAACGCCAACTGACCTGGTCCTTCACGATTGCTTCATTCATGTATCAGGGGAAGGAAAACTCACTGGCCCTGCATGGTCGATGGCCTTCTTCTAGGCAATTGGCTGTGAGACAAGGTAAGACCACACTGGTCCTGTAGACTGGAGTAGGACAGAGATCCCATCGTCTCATGTTTTATCTCAGACAGTGACAGCCCCATCCAGTCGTGTGAACTAAAGTAATTGAAGGCATCTTCAGCCTTTTCCTTCTACCCTTTGCCATTCTATCCACTTGATAGTTATATATCAAGGGCCTCCTGTGTGTCTTTCATGTTAGGCTGTGTGGTCCCCTCACCTGCCTGCCTGCCTAACACCTATCCATCCTTTAAAACTGTTTAGCTGGCCTCCAGTGACATCCAGACGATCCAGGTTCAGTCCTTCTATAAACGCTACCTTTTTTGTAACTCTTGTTCTGCTTATAAAAGTGGACAATAACCTTGGTTTATTAAAGTCTATTCCCTCTTCAGACTATAAACACCTCAGAGGCAATGACCACATCCTTTCATTTTATAGACTGAATTTATCTCAGCCTCTGGCACCTTAAAATCCAATCAGACTTTCAAAACTGAACCAAAGAAAGACAATAGGCTTTGGGGAGACAGGATAGATGTTTGAGTGGCAGCAATTTTTTTTTAGACCCTTTGAGGCAATCGATACCAAATGTGGCGATCTTACAAACACAGCTTCGGGACTTATTTCCCATTTGCTCATAGCAGGCAATGCATTTGAAGGTGTTGCCCACTAGACTTTCATGATGCCAACTGCTTTCAAGAGGTGGGAATGGGCGACGGAGCAAGTGCTGGTTTCCAGGCTCCATTCGTTCCTTTCCGCTTGCCTCCCCCAAACTGTTTCTGTAACTACTTGGAATGGAAACACCACCTGATACCCACGGGGACTTGGTGAGAGACATACCTAAGCACCTGACACTTGTCACCAGGTCACACGGAGACAGTTGCAGTTATTTGGGATATTTTCTCCTGTGTTTCCTGACAGGGGTTTCAACTTTTCATGTGGGCTTTTGCAGGTAAAAAAAAGAAAAAGCAGGTCTCTTGAGGCTGCACACTCACCTGGCTTTGGTTGTGCTCAGTCTCTGGAAAAGTCTTTGGTTGCTGTCAAAAGAAGATGTGTGTCCCAGGGGATGAAACATCATGACACTCTGGAGCGAACTTGTCTGGGGTGACAGGTGATTCTGTGATTGTTACTGAATGGTTTAAATACTTCCCTGGATCATTAGGTGACATCATCATGTGCTGGGGACATGTTAGGGGCTTCTTCTGCAGTGGAATTCTTTCTTTTCTTTTTTAATCTACATACTAAAAAACTGTTCATTTCTTTTTTAGTGCCCAATAAGGCAAGAAATCAGATAAACCAAGGTTTCCTACTAGTTATTTTAAAGACTCTTGACTTGAACTTTAAGTACATGTGCCATGCTTTCCTCCTGCCTTGGAGAATAATTACAAGTTAGTCATGGTTTCATGCATATTTAAGAATTACGTTAATGACTTTTCTCGTGGTCTGGCTACTGCTGTGAGATGGTGTAGCTTTTCCTGCCTCTGCTCTGCGAAGCAAATATCAATGGATCCTCAACATTTCTGTTATTTTAGTTGCATTTTCACATCGGTATTTCAGATAAGAGACAGCAACATAGCTGTGTACGTATTCTATCCCAGACTGTAATAAAGGGAAGGCTTAATGAAGCCTGGCAGCCCAGATATGCAGTGAGTCTTCTCAGCAATGCTGGTGAATAAAATCAGGGGCTCACACATGCTAATGGAACACTTTATCACTAGGACTCAGCCTTGTGATTAGCATTCCCAGTTCCTATATGCTTCTGTCCTCTGTTCCATTGGCAGAGAGCCATGGGAAGTGATTATCAGAGACTAATCATACCTTGTTGTGTCAATAAATATTCGCTATGTAAGGGAACAAGTATTTTATGCATTTTCTATGGTTTCTTCATAGTTCAGTCAAATCTATATGACCACATTAGAAAATGAAAGAATCAGGCTGGAGAGATGGCTTAAAGGTTAAGGGCACTGTCTGCTCTTCCAGAGGTCCTAAGATCCTAAGTTCAATTCCCAGCAACCACACGGTGGTTCACAACCATCCGTAATGAGATCTGGTGCCCTCTAATGGCTGGTAGGCAAACATGTAGGCAGAACACTGTATACATAATAAATACATACATCTTTAAAAAAAAAAAAGAAAAAGAAAATGAAAGAGTCTTACAGAAGAACCTTGTGATTAGATGGGAGGTCTTGAGACCCTCTACCATAGCTACTGGTTCACACACAGCTCGACAAGGCAGATGAGTTGAGAAAGGGGTAAATGTAAGCATTAGATGAGCATGTCAACCCCGAGAGAGCAGAGTTAATAAGACTGGGGACCAGGAACAAGCAAATAGTTAAGAGCTTAGTTTTGGAGCGTGGCTTTGCCATTTGCCAACTAAGTAACAAGCTCTCCAGCCTAAGTGGGGCTTATTTCTCATCTGTAAATGAACAGAATGGTGAGTTAATATATGAAAATTCTTAGGACCTGGCACACAGTTGGCATACATAAATTTTAACTGTTGTTTGTATTATGGCAAGCATGGGGGTCCAGTGAGATTCAAAAGATTCTGGTCTCAATTCTCACAGATGGTCCCAGGTTGAAGATCACGGCTTGTACCAGGATGTTTGGGGCAGCAATCCCCTCCCAGGACTCAGGCTCTAGGACAGAAGAGGGAACACCCTGTCCTAGAAGGTCTGGGCCATGGGTTGAGAGTTGTAGTAGAAAACAGGACAAG
The DNA here is from genome assembly GCA_902168425.1 of Peromyscus attwateri. Lineage (NCBI taxonomy): Eukaryota > Metazoa > Chordata > Mammalia > Rodentia > Cricetidae > Peromyscus > Peromyscus attwateri. Next base: position 4,614 of record CABHPP010143861.1, read on the forward strand.
GAGTCTTATAGGTCTGTGTATACAATGAGAATTAGAGAGAAGCTTCCAGACCTCACAGACAGACATCATTACCATTGCAAGGGCATCAGAGCGCACACAGGTGGTACACTGCCATATTTAGCTACTGAATCCCAGGTCAGTGGAACAGCAGGATCTCAGTGGATCCACAGGCTCTCCTACCCAAAGTTCTGTATTGGAGACATATGACAGACTAGTCCTATTCCCAGAGAAACTCCCAGTGTACAATCATATAGTAGAGACTATGAGGAATCCTACAGGTAAAAGATGAATTTACCTACAATTCTTTGTAAAATATCTGCTAGTTTCATAAAATAGGAAATACTTATCTAAAGACTGCTGACCTAAGTCAGGATTAAATCATCATTCATTCCTCCAATATGCCAATGTCCCCTGAGCACTTGTTGCACATGAGGTATTGTTGGAAGCACTGTAGACGCAACTGGAGGCAACATCTGCTTCACTGTGCTCATCATATCTTGTTGGGCTGTGTGGTGAGTTACAGGCTGACCTGAGCTACACAGAGAGAGACCCTGCTCCAACTCCATCTCAAAAATAAGAAGAAATAAAATGATACATAAACACATGGTAGGTTAATTCTCAACCAAAGATGAGTAACTATGGCCAGAAGCACAGATTCAGGTTACTCTGCGTGACATGCCCACTGTGAAATAATCTATGAAAACTTTTAGAGTAACAGAACAAAGGAAAGCAACAGATAGGCGGGCTACAGCAGAGCGAAGTAATCTCCTCTAGAGGTTTTGGGTACTGTAACAGTCTTGGCTTTAGGGCTGCTGGAAGCCGGTGATCCTACTAAGTTTAATAATACATTCCAAAGGTTTGACTTAACGGTCACAAAGATGTTAGGTCAGATGGAGAAGTGTGTAGCAAGTGACTATGGAGGAGAGTGCTCCCCCTGGGGAGTTTGGCTTCTGGTCCTGCAATATCCCATCTCTCCTCACAATCATGATTCTAGTCAGCCAACCAGTCCTGGGGGTTTTCAACAGGTGTGAGGACTTTCCAGAGAACTCCAGTTCAAAGGTGAAGAGAATGAGATGAAATGGAATGTCACATCATGGCAGCTTGAGGGACCCAGTCATTTAGTTCAGTCCCTGGAAGCATGAGGTGCGGCTCACTTTCCGTCTTTGGCAGTAGGAAGGCTGCCTGTGGTGGTGGGTTCTAGTCCTTGACATCCTGGTGCCTTACTAGTCAATGGTTTCCTTGCCATGTGTGGACTGTTCAATGAATGGTGTGGTGATATTTTGTTTGTGATCTAACAAATAAAGCTTGCCTGAAGATCAGAGTGCAGAGCTAAGCCATTAGTTAGCCATAGAGGCCAGGCAGTGGTGGCACACACTTTTAATCCTAGCACTTGGGATCTCACGCCTTTAATCCCAGCACCAGGGAGGTGGAGACAGGAAGTGATATGCCTGGGCAGAGAGAGGAATATAAGGTTGGAGGAGACAGGAACTGAGGTTCTTTCAGGTTGAGGATTTGGTAGAGTTAAGAGCTCTAGTGGCTGGCTGCTCTGCTTCTCTGATCTTTCAGCTCTCATCCTGATATCCAACTCCTGGTTTATATTAAGACCAATTAGAATTCATACTACATAATGGAAATCTGCTTTTTGAAAGATGTGAATTTTGTGTATTCAGTCACAAGTTTATAGAATTAAAGACTTTCTATCTTGAATGGCAGGTTTTTAGTTAGTTAGTTTGTTTGTTTGTTTTGCTTTGCTTTGTTTGAGATAGGGCCTCTTGTAGCCCAGGCTGGCCTCAAACTTGCTATGCAGTAAAACATCCCCGTGAACTTTCTGTCTTTGTCTCCCAAGTACTGGCTTTACAGGCTTGCATCATGATGCCCAGCTTTTACAGTACTTTATATTTAACATCCCTCTTCTTAGCACATTCCTAAATCTTCTCAGAACATTGTTATCACAATCCATTACACACAACAAGGACAGAAAGTTACTGCAGCCCCTGGTCACAAAGGCCTGCCTCGGCACCTGGCGGCTCACCTGCACAGAGGGAAAATGATGTAAAATATATAAAACATTCTTACATTTGAGCCAATAATGAAAAGGCTTCTCTCTGTCTCCTCCTTTCCTACAGCAATGTTTATAGAAAGAATGGGACAACAGCCAGAAAACACACACACACAAACACACACACACACACACACACACACACACACTCACACACACGTACACACACACTCACACTCTCACACACACACACACACAAAGAAAGAGATTTAGCTCTGAGTCCCTGTGAGATGAGCTGGGAGGTCACAAAAGTCACAATTCTTACTTTTCAGGCTCTTGTTACAACAGACCCAGGGCCCTGCACTTTAGTGGCAAGGGCTTCCTCAACTCTCAGTGTGATGTTCCCTGTGGACCTAGAAAAAAAAAAAAAAGGATAACTTTAAAATTCCTGATTTACAAGGAGTTCTGTTATACAATACAGAGACCAAGATAGGCAAGAATAGTTGCAAATCTATATGAGGTGCTGGAGCAGGCAGTGTCGGTATTTCAGCCGAGGAAGTGCACAGTAGGGCTACAGGAGTAGAGATGAATACCCACCTGAGGAGAGGGAGTGAGGGGTTAAGCTGCTTACCCTGGGGCAGTGTGTTCCAGGCTTTTTTGTAAGTCTCATAGCTTGCTATTGTAAAAGCAGAACTCTGCTAATAAGACACTCAAAGTTGTATGGTCAAAGCCCAGATTAATGTGGGAGCATAAATCATCGGGAGGCCTAGGTGAAACAAGAGATACAATGTAGGAAGTTTTCATGACACCTGAGGGTGAGGAACGAGGATGAAAGATGTCAAGGCTCGACTTGCTAAGCGAAAGATGCATGGTAAAAGCCATCAGGAAATCAGATTCTGTGTTAGCCACGATTATCACAGGCTGAGTAGCTTGCACAGTACAAATTTACATTCTGATTTGAGAGTCTCAAGTTTAAGGTCACAATGGTGACCAGTTCATTCTCTGATAAGAGCCTACTTCCTGCCCTGCAGATGGCCGGCCCCTGTCCTCACTAGTTCTCTGTCAACTTGACACAAGTTGACATCTGAGAGTCATCTGAGAGGAGGAACCTCCATTGAGAAAATGCCTCCAGAAGCTCAGGCTATTAGCAAACAAGTCTGTAGATTATTTTCTTAATTGGTGATGGATGTGGGAAGGCCCAGCCCATTTTTGATGGGTCCACCCCTGGGCTGGTGGTTCTGGGTCCTATAAGAAAGCAGGCTGAGCAAGCCATGAGGAGTAAGCCAGCAAGCAGCACTCTTCCACAGCCTCTGAATCAGCTCCTGCCTCCAGGTTCCTGTCTGGTTTGAGTTCCTGCCCTGGCTTCCCTCAGTGGACCTTGCCTGATTCTGGGTATGTCTGGGTATGTCTGGGTATGTCTGGGTATGGTCACAGAGTTTCATCACAGCAACAGTCACCTTAACTAAGAGACCCACCTTCTCCCTACATCCTCACATGACTCTAAAAAAGAAGGTGCACTTCTGGTGTCTCTTCATAAAAGGATGCTACTACGTCTCAGTCAACCTCCTTTACCTCATCTAGCTCAAGTTAGTTGCATAGAGCCTGTCCCCAAACACAGTCATATCACAGGTTAGAGGTTCAATATGGAATCTGAGGAGAAGGGAGACACAAATGAGAATCTAGTGTTGTAGAATATTATTTTAAGATGTGCTACATTTGTTTATGCTGTGGAACATTTGTTTACCAATGCAAAGATGTGTTGCATTCTTTATGTTGCATCTGTTTAACTCTTGGAAGCTGTGTTACTTTGCCTGCCTGAACCACCTGATTGGTCTAATAAAGAGCTGAATGGCCAGTAGCTAGGCAGGAGAAAGGATAGGTGGGGCTGGCAGAGAGAATAAAAAGGAGGATAAATCTGGGAAGAGGAGATCAAGGAGCAAGAAAGAGGAGGAAAGGAAGGCTTCAGGGGCCAGCCACCCAGCTATACAGCAAGCAACAGAGTAGGAAGAAAAGTATACAAAAATAGAGAAAGATAAAAGCCCAGAGGCAAAAGGTAGATGGGATAATTTAAGAAAAGCTGGCTAGAAAAAAGCCAAGCTAAGGCTGGGCATTTATAAGTAAGAATAAGACTCCATGCAATTTATTTGGGAGCTAAGTGGTAGGCACCCCAAAAGAGCAAAAGAGTTAAGAGCAAAAAACAAAAAAAAAACCAACAACAATCTAGTATCTTTTTTTAAAGATGATAAACTATTCCAGATGTGTTGAATGGGAGGTAAACAGAGTAAAATTGTTGGCAATATGGGTTAGAGCATGGACAAGAGAATTCTGGGAGATGGAGAAATGGCTCAGCAGTTAACAGCACTTGTTGCTCCCAATACCTCCATTGAGCAGTTCACAACTTACAAGTTGAGTGAACAGTTCCAGAGAGTATGAAACCTTCTTACAGCCTCCTTGGGTATCCACACATGTGGCATATACTCACATATACACATAAATAAGAGTAAACCTTCAAAAAAGAAGGGAAACTGGATGGCAGAAGCATGATCAAAATAGTGACTGAGAAGAGATTAAGGTAAAAGGATTTAAAGAAAGGCATGACAAGTGCTTGGAGGCATCGTTTGGAGTTTCAGTGGGGAGTCGGATGCAAATTCTTTCCACTCACTTTTCTCATTCTTTTAAGAAAAACGTCATGCATTAACCTTGCTAAGCAATGGTATCCACACTATGCAAGAAAGTTCCTGCCCTCGTGCAACAGCTAGGTGTGGTGGTATTGTGTTCCCCAAAATATTGTGTACGCTAATAAACTCATCTGGGGTCAGAGAACAGGACAGTCACAATATTAAACATAGAAGTTAGGCAGTGGTAGCACACACCTTTAATCCTAACATTCCAGAGGCAGAAATCCATCTGTTCAAGGATACAGCCAAGCATGGTGACTCATGCCTTTAATCCCAGGGAGTGGTAGTAGAAAGCAGAAAGATATATAAGTCGTGAGGACCAGAAACAGAAGCATTTGGCTGGTTAAGCTTTCAGGCTTTGGAGCGCAGTTCAGCTGAGAGCCATTCGGATATGAGGACACAGAGGTTTCCAGTCTGAGGAAACAAGATCTGCTAAGAAGTTGACCAGGTGAGGTTAGCTGTGGATTGTTCCGTCTCTCTGACCTTCCAGTGTTCACCCCAATAACTGGCCTCAGGTTTGATTTTATTAATAAGACCATCTAAAATTCCTGCTACAGCTAGGTCTCTCTGCTTCCTACAGATGCTCAACAACATTTTCTGTGTAAGTTTTTCCTTAGCAGGCTGATACTCCACTGGACCTGTTCCTCACAGAAATAGCATTATTACCCTATGTGAACCCCATTAAACTACAGTTAGACTGCTCTTAGAAAGAGCTGAATGATTTTTCATTCTTATTACACTTAGACAAAGTTAGAAAATCAATGAACCTTTTATGAGAACTCCCACCTCATCCTTTAAAAAAATTAGTGCACAATTTAAAAATATAATGTTTCAGTTGGGCAGGTGACATTACTGATGAGAACTGGGAATGATAGATAGGTTAATCTGCTTGACTCAATAATTCCACATTGTATAAATATACGATAGTTATACCACAGTATCACTTTAATCTCATCAATATATATAATTATCATTCATCAGTATCTGAAACAATTTTGAAACTGTTATAATGATACTGTCGTTTGTCAAATTGCTCGCTTTATTATAAATTTTATTATGAATATATAGTTTTATTCTGTATGAACTGAGCAGTTAGCAAGAGGTATGTTCTCAGTCTGGGGTTCCCATTAGCATATTTTAAGTGGCTTGGAGGTTTATTTTATATCCAGGAGTGAAAACAGAGCTGCATTTGTGGTAGTAGGCTTGTCAAAGAGCCCTGACCTAGAGTGAGAAGTTGAGGGCTGCCTCTTGCTGTATTAAGTCCAGTATGAAATTATTGGTGTGTCTATTACCACCACACTTTTCACCATGGCTACAGTGAGTGCCAAAGGGGAATATATGAGGAAGCTTACCATAAAAAGAGATAAAAAAAAAATGCCCTCTGCTTCCCAAGTCCCCACCTTCCACAACAGCACATGCATTCTGATCAAGGATGGCTTACAATGCTAAGGGAAGCCTGGCTTTTGAAAATGCACCCGAATTTTATTTGAACAACTAACCTCAACTGTGCTCGGAGAATTAACTTCCCTAGACTAGTTTAAGAAACCTCTCTGTTGACTTGTACTTGGCTGGCCAGTCTCTTCCCTCCCATCCTACTCAATCCTGTGAGTGAATTAGATTGACAGCTGCCTGCTGCCATTGATTAACGGTGGTTTCTAAGAGTTACTTTGAAGCCTTCTTTGTGTATACATAAGGGACTGGCCTCTGATTCAAGGTTTTAGTGTGATTCTGAAGCTCAATTTTATAAACAATCTCATCAATGCTTAACTTACATGGCAGGTACTCCACCAATTTCATATACAGGCAGTTAATTTTAGTAACCTTATGTTTAGAAGAAGTTTGTCAGGCTGGAGAGATGGCTCAGAGGTTAAGAGCACTGCTTGCTCTTCCTAAAGGTCCTGAGTTCAATTCCCAGCAACCACATGGTGGCTCACAACCATCTGTAATGAGATCTGGTGCCCTCTTCTGGCCTGCAGGGATACATGCAGACAGAACACTGTATACATAATAAATAAATCTTAAAAAAGAAAAAAAAAAAAAGAAGTTTGTCCCGTCATCTACACAATCCACTGGGCTGCCTGCAGCCTTAGGCAACAGATGATTGACTTTGTAAAGTTCTAGTTTCCCATCACCTTCCATAGACTCAAGAATCTTGTCACTGGACTAAGAACACTAAATCTTATTTTAGTGTAGAGACCACATGTATAGCGTATAGTGTATTTCCCTTACTGAAATAGCCAAGGACCAAGTCAGATGCATCTTGGATTTTGCCACAAACAGCAACAGAGTAGATGAAGAGAGTTTTCTTAACAAGGTACTAAAACTGATTTAGTGTGGCTTCGCTTGCTTGGCAGAATTGCAGTTTATCACTTCTGTCTATTAAATATTTTCTTCAATTTTGAGATAGGTATTGCAACTTGGCCCTTCAAGACATACGGAGTAATATTTTCCAACATCAAGCTTAACTCTCAAACCCATGTAATTATGTGTATATGGTATATTTAGGTGCCAGGAGGTGGTTTATACCCAAGGTTTTCAGAGGGTAGTGAATTGATATATTACGTATAGATTCAACACAGAATTTTACTCTTGATGTTTTTTATTCCACAGAAGAAATGTAAAGCACGTTCTAGCAAGGCATAAAGCATTACAATGGACTAAGTCCTATGTCCTGCCCGAGTTTCCCTATGATGTCAAGTGCATGCTGGCGGAGCAGAGGTGCCCTGACCACAGCATGAGGATAAGGATCATCGAGTTTCTCCAGGCAGACATGACAAAGTACCTGGAAGGCTCGCTGTGAGTAGTTAACAGTGAGGACGTGATCTGTGCTCAAAGGAGAGTAGGATTTGTTGGGAACCAAGTCTCCATGGTTTATGGATGACACAGTGAATAAAAATTTAGCATGTAGATTTAGAAGAGGGGCTGTGGTTATTGTCTAAGTTGGTTAAGTGCTTGCCGCATAGCCCCAACACCCATATAAAAATCTAGGCATGACAGCACATGCTTGTGATTATAGCTCTGCACAGGGAGGGTGAGGTAATAGACAGAGGGGTCCCTGGTACTTGATGGGCCAGCCAGGCTTGTCTAAACAATTAGTGGGCCCAGTTTGCCATGAGGGACCCTGTCTCAACAAACAAGGTCAACTGTGCAGGGGAGCAAAGTTAACTTCAGGCCTCCATACCTAAAGATATAAACATGCACACACACACACACAGAGGCACACACACATGCATGCACATGGAAAGAGAGACAGACACCACAGCAAGAGAAAGTTTAGAAGAAACCTGTGTGTTCTTTACACTCACCTGAATTGGGGGCTGCTAGACATGAACTCCATCTTATCTGTTGTGAACAGGTACCCCACCACCCAGCAGTACAACGATGTGGTCAATGCTCTGCTGCAGGCCCACCCTTTCCTGGATGAGGACGGCTGTGGCTTTGTAAGTGACTGCGTGGCTCCACCACCCTGTCCATCTTAGTCCATTTGAAATAAGAGCTTTGCATTTTCCAAATGGCTCTGGTACTTTTTTTTTTTCATTTTTCTTAATTTTTTCTTTTACTTTAAGAGTATAGTATAATTACACCATTTATCCCTTTCTGTTGGCAGAAGTTTCTGCCCTGCAAGCTGCTCCCTAGTAACCACTCAGAGGCTTAATATTAATTATTATTAATTATAAACGCTTGGCCAATAGCTCAGGCTTGTTACTAGCTAACTCTTACATTTTAAATTAACCCACATTTCTTATCTATGCTTCGCCACGTGGCTTGGTATCTTTTCTCAGCACAGTATGCCCATCTTGCTTCTTTCTGTGTCTGCTCGAGACTCCCCTGACTCCACCCTTCTTCCTATCATTCTAAGTTTGGCTCTCCTGCCTGACTTTATCCTGTTCAGCTATTGGCCAGTCAGCTTCTTTATTAAACCAATTATAGATACATATATTCACACAGTGTAAAGGAATATTCCACACCATTCCTTTCCTCCCTCTAAACCTTTTCATACACCTTCCTCACCCTTTCAAATTCATAACCTTTTTTTCATTGTTACAATCATGTATATATTCCTAAATATACCCTGCTTAGTCTGTGTGCTATGTGTATGTTTTTAGGGCTTACCATTTGGTATTGGATAATGAATTGGTGTACTCTTTCCTAGGGAAGACTATTTCTCCCAATCTCAGCATTTCCTAGTTGCCTATAGTTCTTTGTGTAGTGTTGAAGCATTGTGGTCTTTCCCCTGTCCATGTTGGCAAGTTTGGTGTTCATATTCTCTGTCTCTCTCTCTCTCTCTCTCTCTCTCTCTCTCTCTCTCTCTCTCTTTCTCTCTCTCTCTCTTTCTCTCTATCTTTCCTTTCTCTTTTCTGTTTCTCCTCTCTCTTCTCTCCTCTCCTCTCCTCCTCCTCCTCCTCCTCCTCCTCCTCCTCCTCCTCCTCCTCTTCTTCTTCTTCTTCTTCTCTCTCTCTCTCTCTCTCTCTCTCTCTCTCTCTCTCTCTCTCTCCTGCTCCCTCTGTGATTCATCTCTGTCTCTGTCCCATGTATCTTTGTCTTCAGCTGGAAATCACCATCTTTCTGTCCCTCTCCTAACACCATCCAGGAGCTCCTATGTAATTCACAGCTCCTGTGAATACCCAGAAGGAGAACATGACTTCACCAGAGCTGTAGTTGATGGAGTGTTTCTTGCTTTCTGATCTAATCAAAGGGGAAGTTGTCTGACTTTGAGGTCTTGTCCCCCTGTATCATCCACCCTCTCACATCTCTGCTTTCTGGATTAGGTAGACTCTAAGGATGCTCTAAGAAACAGTTTCATGGTGTTTGTTTTTCCTCCAGAAATACCAGAGATTTTGATTTAAATGATGTGAGGACAGATTCTGCCACCAAGGCTTTCAAAAGATTCCAAAGGCTGTGATGGATAGCAAGGGTTGAGAACCAGTGCTCAAGCATGCTTAGGAACTGGCATACCAACTGAGGCCTTACCATTAGGCAGATTGGGGCAGGAGGACCAGGAGCTTGAAGCTAGTCTGGGCTACATGAGATGCTGTTTCACAGGAAACAAGAAGAACATCTTCATGTCTTCATTGTAACAGTGGAAATATGTTTAGCATTACTGAATGATAAACTTAAGAAATACTTTAAAATTCTAACAAAAAGTTGAACATTCTTGACAGGAAAAGTATGATTTAAGAAACAGTGGTGAGAAACTATAGGTATGTGTACCTGAAAACACGCTGCTACTCCCGTATCTGTCTTTATGGGAATCCACTTTGGTGTCTATCTTTATATGAATCCACTTTGGTATCTATCTTTATATGAATCC
>CABHPP010143861.1:14611-25101 GCA_902168425.1 Peromyscus attwateri
TCTATCTTTATATGAATCCACTTTGGTATCTATCTTTATATGAATCCACTTTGGTATCTATCTTTATATGAATCCACTTTGGTATCTCTCTTTGACTTGACTCCCAGAGTAATCAAGTTGTTGTTTTTTCCCCAGATGTCATTTAAGGTGATGCACATGCTTCACTTAGATGAATGTTTCTTAACGATTAAATTTGGGTTTGCAACACAGGGGTGTATGCACCTGCTCAGGGCTGCAGATTACCTCACATGTCACAAGAAGCACATAGCTTCAGAATGATCAGGAAAGCTGTGTTTGTGTAGGACTCTTCACATCTTCTTTAGCTGGAGAATATGGGGAAGAAGGGATGATAAGTCCACAGCTCGAGTATCTCCCACTGAGTCTACCTACCTCACACTGTTAAGTGAATAACTCACAGTACGGGGCATATAGCAGGTGCTCACTAAACACTCATAGAGTGAACACTCACATGGATGATCGTATTTAATTGGTCCTTTCCAGTTTGAAATATGCATGAAGAGAGTCAGAAGAACTTGTTCATGGAAGGACAACCTAGCAACTGATGGCTATAATAGCTTCTACTGGGTTCAGCCAGCTAGAGTCCTTTCTGAGCTGTAGGAAACACAGAGACAAATATATCTGAGCTAGTTTGTATTTCAGGACTGAGCGAAAAAGCACAAGCCATCTATTAGTTTTGTGCTGTTGTAAAACAATGACAGAACATATGAGCCTGTGGGAGGTGACAGCGCATCTCTGACTCACACATACCCAGGGGCTTAATCAAAGCACAAACCAGCCCCCTACTGAGCCTACAGAATGCCGCACCAGGACTTTCGAATTGTCAAGGTGCTTTATGAATAGAATAGCACTTTATAAATATCTTCCACAAGTCACTATTCACAAGATATTCTCTCTCTCTCTCTCTCTCTCTCTCTCTCTCTCTCTCTCTCTCTCTGATTTTTAGAGAAAGGATTTCTCTGTGTAGCCCTGGCTGTTCTAGAACTCACTCTGTAGACCAGGCTGGCTTCAAGATCTGCCTGCCTCTGCCTCCTGAGTATTGGGATCAAAGTGTGCACCACCTTCATCTGGCATCACCAAGGTTCTCTTAAAAACACAGTTTATGATCTCTCTCTCTCTCTCTCTCTCTCTCTCTCTCTCTCTCATTTAGCTCAGTCAGTAAAATGCTTGCCACATAAGCATGGGTCTCAAGTGTGATAGCCAACGCTCACACCAAAAGCATGGTGATGCACACATGCTTATGATCCCAGCGCTGGGAAAGTGGAGACAAACAGATCACTGAAGCTAACTAGTCAGCCAGCCCAGCCTAGTCAGCAGGCCCCAGGCCAGTGAGAGACCGAGGTGGGTGGCTCCTGAAAATGACACCCAGCAGTGACCTCTGGCTTCCTTCCCTATACATACACATACATGCAATGCACCCCTGCGTAGGCACCTGCTTACACACAGTGCATTGGGCAGGAAAGATCATGCTGTTCCATTTGGTAGCTGAGGAACCTAGACTAAAGGGTTACTTATGGAAAGTTACTTGGTCAGTACATACTAGATTTAGTACCGAAATCTGAATCTTCCCAACCTAGGCTACAGAGCTTTCTGAAGATCAAGGCATGCTGGAACTTGAGCCGTGAAACCAGGAATGGCAATAGCTGAATGCCAGATCTTGGACTAATGTTATCTCAGTGGTTCCATTGGCTCACAAGGAAATAAAGTATATTTGTTTGCTTGGATTTTTTTGGTTTGTTTGCTTGTTTTGTTTCCTTAGCTCTAATTGGGGGATTATAATTTGAACAGCAGCATCACAAAATTGTTGTCAGGATAAATCTAAGGGTAGATTTTCGGCTTCTATTATGACAATAAAATGAAAATAACTTCAGCCCTCAGGGTGACATACAAAAATTGTGTTGTTCTATAGGATTATGCAATGCTCTTTAAGGACTGATTGGCCTGCTTTGTTATTTTACACAGTTTTTATGGAAACGAGCCCTCAAAGATCGCTTTAAATATGTTCGAAGACCCATAGAAGACGATGAACAAGTAATGAGAAATAAGTGTAAATTTGGACACCGAAGGGGCCAGACAAGGAAGTCTCTTGCTGACCTAGGATCTGAGGAAATTAAAATTGTGCAGATAAAAGTAAGCCTGAACCCTAAACACTCTGACAACTACGGCTGATGAATGATGTGGCAATAAACGGTAGCATCAAAACAAGTGAGATGCGTTTTCAAAGTTACCAATAAAAAAAAATGATGGTTTGTGTGGCTGCCATAATGTTTCTTTTTTTTTTTTTTTTTTTGGTTTTTCGAGACAGGGTTTCCCAGTGTAGCTTTGCGCCTTTCCTGGAACTCACTTGGTAGCCCAGGCTGGCCTCGAACTCACAGAGATCCGCCTGCCTCTGCCTCCCGAGTGCTGGGATTAAAGGCGTGCGCCACCAACGCCCGGCTAACCATAATGTTTCTTAAACAGGGTGTCAGTAAACACTGGGAGACCAATATGTTGTTAAACATTTCATGACCAATTTTCTTCACAGACTTTGAAGAAACTGGAAAAAAAATCCTTAAGCTCTGGTTTCCTGGGTTATCACTTTTCTTCTTGTTCTATAATGCATTGCATATTCCCTTTTCCTCTTAGTTTTCGGAATATCTCATGGAGCTCAAACCTGTTTCACATTTTTATATGGCCAAAGATGACCTCAATTGGCTGACCTGCTTTCACTTCCCAAATGCTGGGATTACAGGACTGTACTATCTCACCTACTTGCGGCTCATGTTGTGATGTTCATATTACTAAAGGAAGTTGGATTCTTCTGTTCTGTTGTTGCTGTTGTTGTTGTTGTTGTTTGAGACAGGGTTTCTTTTTATAGCCTTGGCTGTCCTAGAACTAGCTTTGTAGACCAGGTTGGCTTTGAACTCCCAGAGATTTGTCTGTCTCTTTCTCCCCAGGATTAAAGGTATGCACCACCACTGCCTGGCTTGAAAGTTGGATTCTTAATGTTAATTTATTCACTGATTTTGAGACCTGGAGTTTGAACCCAGGACCTTGTGCATGTTAGGTAAATATTTTTTCCACTGAACTGTGCTCCTAGGCCTAGGAACATTTTAATACTCACATTGCAGAAGTTAGGAGGTCTCCAATCCCAAGGTTGCAGGGAGGCAGTTATTCATAAGTGTGGGTACAAAGCTCCATACTAGCTTCCCTCCTCTGCTGGTCTAGAAGGCTTCCAACTCCATGCTGTGAGTAGCTTCAAGCTGAGGACCAGGCAACGCCTAGAGATTCCTTCTCCACCAAGGGGAGATCCTAGGAGTCTTAATATGTGTTCTTTAACTGTCTCAGAGCCCCAGATGTCCTCAGAAAAACAGGCCCCTGTTTAAATTACGAATTACAAGCTACAATAATAGATTGAACTTCTTAGGAATGCTATCCAAATTACCAAACACAGAAGTTGAATCTCTTCCCCTCCCAATTACATTTTTCACTTTACAGGAATTTTGTAAATCCTCATTCTTTACACATTTATATTATAGAATGTTTGTGATGTAAATATTCTATTTTTTTTAGTCTAGTGTATTTGTTGATTGCTAATAGAGTAAACTATTTGATTGTATCAGCTTTAATAGTATTTTTCTATGAGCTCCAGTTTGATATCTTTTGTAAACCCTTCACTCCAGCATCATGCACCATGCAAAGTTCCCAGGCAGAGGTGTATTGCTTAAATACCTTATGGTAATTGTAAATGAGACTTTCACGTGCTAAGTCAGTTAACATACTATTCATTATGTGTCTTCTTTAGCAAAATGACAAGATCACTGAATGGTACCCTGAATTTAGTGAGGCAATTTTATTTTTTATTTTTTATTTTTTATTTTATTTATTTATTTATTTTAGAAATTTTGCTTGCACAATTCCAGATATAAACTAAAACCATAGTAACTATAGAAGCACACACTGGTAATCCCAGCACTTAGGGGACTCAGGCAGGAGGGTAGAAAGTTCAAACTTGGTCTGAGCTATAGAAGGAGACACTGACTTGTAAAACGAGAGAAAAATGAACAGAAATCATGATAAGATAGTCACATCATCATATGTGTTTTAAAATGTTTAAATTTTTTTGTGTTTTTTGTTTTTTGTTTTTTTGTTTTTTTGTTTTCCAAGACAGGTTTTTCTGTGTAGTTTTGGTGCCTGTCCTGGATCTTGCACTATAGACCAGGCTGGCCTTGAACTGGTCTCTGCCTCCCCAGTGCTGGGATTAAAGGCTACGCCGCCGCCGCCGCCGCCGCCGCCGCCGCCGCCAACACCCAGCATTTCACATATTCTTAAAAAGTCACTCTGGAAAAGAACTATATTATGTTATTGCTGTGTGACACTGTGCCTGGGGAGATGTGAACAAGCATTTCACCCCAGATAGGAAACTGGTGACAGACCAAGTATGGATGTCACCAAAGTCTAACTTGGTGAACTAATGAGTTTTATTTGTTTTACTTACAGGAATATGGGTGAGGGGTTATTTACTGGAGCAGAAATGACTCAAAGCCAGCTACATTACCAAAGCCCAATGCAGCATGGGCGACAGCTCACCCAGCTGGAAACCTGGAGCTTATTGCACAACTTACAGGCAACACCGTGGGTTAGACGGTATTCTTTCCGGGTGGTTCATTTGGTCTGAGCCTCTCAACGGTAACTCAGCTTGCCTGAAAGTCTTCTGGGCAGCTCAGACGGTCTCTGCTTCTCCCAAGCAGCTAGGCTTATCTTCCAATGTCTATGGGCAGTCTTTACTGCTTATAGCACCTTGAGGAGGGAGGGACCTAGTGAATCTGATCAGTTTCAGGGACTTCCTGAAGCTATTTTAAGTTGTTTACTTCCTGTCTTAATGAACATCTGTGCAATATGGAATGTTTCACCTGTCCCGAGAAAAATCCTGTTGTTTCACTTCCCTGTAGACATTCTGTTTTTAAAATATCCCATTGTTTTACCTCCCCTTTAACATTGTGTTTTTCTCCAGGATGAAAGGTTTTAACCTCAAGGACACTACTGCATAAGAATTGTGTGTAAATTGATTTCCTTCTAAAAACTAGATTTTTTTTTTGTTACATTGAAAGTAAAGTTCCTTCATAAGTGAATTTTAAAAAAAAAATCAGTTCCATTTTCCCTCTTTTCATGGTTCATGTCTCACTGAAACAATTTGGAACTGATGAGTGATAAAATTGAATAAATAACGATTGTCTCCTGCATTAAAATTTAATGTCTCCATGGGATCTGAGGTCACACTGAGAAGCACAAGTTTATATTGAAGTTTTTCTTCTGCTCATATAACATCTTTGAGTCCTTTTTTTGTATATTGTTCCTTGTCAAAGCACCTTGTAAGGGTCCGAGAAAATGCTGAAGGAAGACCCCAGATTCAAATAGTATGCAAGAGCAAAGAGTGTTTATTTACCAGCATATGTGGGGGTTGTTCACCTGTACAACATGGTGATGACCCTGAGAGAAGTGTGCAGGCCACCTTTAAGCACAGCTAGAGGAATTTTAGGGGTGGTTAGGATATCTTAAACACAATTGGTTAAGCAAGCAGCAGTTACATTAGTATATTTTTAGTTGGCTGAAGTTTTATCTTTGGACATACTTGGGTAAGTTTCAAGGGGGTTGCAGGAACTGTCCTTGAGACATTGTGTGGTTGACTCAGGCCTTGTTTGTGCTCTCTCCCTCGTCCCTGAATGGCATTTGTTAATAAATGGCCCTTTGTTGGGAGAGACACCTGTTTGCCCCACTCAGAGAACTGAAACCTAAATTTAGTTGTAAAAGTGGCAAAGTTTAAACCCTTCACCTTAAAATTGTTTAGAGCTACAATATGTATGGGTCTTCTCTTCCAGACCCTCAATGGTGCCGACATCATGGGATGGACCCCTCTAAGGCCTACACGGGGGCATTGTTTAAAAAAGAAGAGGGAATCAAAATTTTCAGGGTTAGGCTTTATTTTGTAATTAAACTTTGAGTTACCTTCCTGCCATCTAAGCTAAAAAGGTGATTGGTTATTTTTTTTATATCTGAGAAGACAACATTTTTTCCTGGGAGAGAAATCCCATAGGAAGTATTTACTTATCGCCCTTTTTCAAATGGAGCTGTAAATCACTGTTTCTTTAAAGTCTACAGCCTCTCTGTTGATGATTGTGTGTTCTATAAAGTCATAGGCTTTTAAAGGATGGAACACATAATCCATGTATTTCTATACACACACACACACACACACACACACACACACACACACACATCCTATGGTAATAAAAAATGTATGAATTTGAGTATGGAGGTTGGCAGGATCTCAATACATTGGATTTATTTCACGGCATCTAGTATCTCATACTGATTGCCTAAATTACTTTCAATCTCCATTTTGATCTTCTGATAGCTCTCTGAAGGCTTGAACATCAAAGATGTTTGGGCTTAAATACTGTGGGGAAATTCTCATATTTAAAAAGTTCCTTGACTAGGTCAATATTTACACACTATGGAAAAATAAATCTATTTCATATGCTGTAGATTTGCAAAATGTTGGTGTAGGCAAGAAGCAGAAAGCTCCCCATGCATTTAAGGCAGGGAAGAGGGATTGGTCCCTTAGAGGAAGGGATGTGGGAGGAGAAGGGATTGGTTTGATTGGCTTTGTTTTCTGCTTTTATTTTTTTTTTTCTCCCTTTTGGTGATAGGAAACAAGAATGGAGAATATCTCAAGGAACAAAGACAGGTTTCTTAGTCCTATCACATAGCTTCCATGGATAATCAAAGTCACTTGTGTGGCTCTGAACAGGGACTACAGATCCTTTGTTCCTAATCCTTACCTTCTACAGTCTCTTGGTTTAGCTCTGCACACACTATGCTGTAGCTGAAGTTATCCTGTTCTTGCCTGGCTCCTGTGGCCCTCAGACCCAAGCAAACACACAGAGACTTATATTATTTATGTATGTATATGTATATGTATATGTATATGTATATGTATATGTATATGTATGGCCTAATGGCTCAGGATTCTTGCTAGCTGTTCCTATATCTTAAATTAACCCATTTCTATAAATCCATACCTTGCTACATGGCTCATGGCTTACCGATACTTTACATCTTGCTCCCCATGACAGCACCTGGCAGCGTCTCTCTGCCTCAGCCTTCCACTTCCCAGCATTCTCCTCTCTCCTTGCCCCACCTACACTATCCTTTCTGCCTGGCTCCTGGCCAATCAGCGTTTTATTTATCAATCAATCATAGCAACATATATTTACAGCATACAGGACATCCCACAACACTATGCTATTTGGCTACAGTGCCCAAAGCGAGGAAGGGTAATACCAATGCCCCACCTGGGTGTGTGTGCTGGGGTACCTCTGACTGCTCCACCAATCCTTCCACTGTATCTTAAGGATGGCTTCCATTGCCAGGATTCTAGGCTACATCTAGAGACCCATCCCTCAAGAAGCTGGGTATTTTGCCTTAAAAAAATGCCTTTCCAACCTCCAGAACTCGTGGTGCTGCTTGCCTGGTCTTCCCGCAGCAGCTACTCCATCACTTCCTAAGCATTTGGCTTTCAGTGTCAAAAGAAATAAAACAGGAGAAAGGCTGAGAGCTGGGTCATGGTAACCTGCTGTGAGTCAGTGAACGTGTCCAGATAATCCACAACCAAAGAATGTGTTGTTCCATGCATTGAACACTATGCTTCCTTTTCTGTTTTTTAAAAAATTAATTACTGGAGTGTATGTATGATGTTATGTGCTCATGTGCATCCCACTGTGCGCGTGTGGAGCTCAGAGGACAACTGTGTGGAGTCAGTTCTTCTCTCCTTCCCTCTTCAAGTGGGTTATGGGGATTGGACTCAGGCCCTGTGCAGTATGCACTTTGGCCCAATGACCCACATCACCCTCTTGCTCACTCACTTTTTAAAAATTCTGTTTAGTTTCCTCTTAATTGTATTTTATTGTATATTTCTTGATGAATATGCTGGCTAGTCTCATGTCAACTAGACACACAAGCTAGAGTTATCTTAAAGGAGGGAACCCCAACTGAGGAAATGCTTCCATAAGATCCAGCAATAAGGCATTTTCTTAATTAGCGATTGATGAGGGAGGGCCCAGCCCTTGGCAGGTGGTTCCTTCCCTGGGCTGGTGGTCCTGGGTTCTATAAGAAAGTAGGCTGAGCAAGCCAGGAGAGCAAGCCAGTAAGCAGCTCCCCTCCGTGGCCTCTGTGTCAGCTCCTAGCCCCAGGTTTCTGCCCTGTTTGAATTCCTGTCCTGACTTCCTTCAATAATGAACAGTGCTGTGGAAGTGTAAGCCAAATAAACCCTTTCCTCCCCAACTTGCTTTTGGTCATGGTGTTTCACTGTAGCAATAGAAACCCTAACTAGGGCAGTAAATTAATAAAAATGCTATAGATTCTCACAACAGATCATTTAACCTCAGTGATTGTGCACATTGCTGATGTTTTCTCTTCTACTCCGTTGTTGCCTTGGTCTCATGGCACCCCACACTGCATTCGCTCCTTAACATTTGTGACTGAATGCTTGTCACCCGTGCTTCCTGTAAAGGCAATTTTTATTGCCCGTGGATGATGAACTACTTCAGAATAAGGGGAAGGATGGCTGGTCTCCTACTGGACGCATCCCAGGACTGCTTTGCAGTATGTGACTTCTCATGCTACAAAGCACCACAGACTAGGAGAGGGGTATTGCATCCAAGCAGGATCCCTGGGCCAGGAGAAGCTTCTATATCCTGTCCAGCCCAAGGAACCCCATCATCAATGCCGTCTTGGTCCTCTGGAGGCTGCTGTGACAATGAAGAGAGCTACAGGGAAGAGTCCTATTTGTGTTGCTCTCGTCCAGCAAGGTGGCTAGGGCATCTGCTGTACACAGAGACACTGGACCTTGGAGCCCCACACAGTATCACAGGCTGATGCTTACTCTCTTTTTCAGGTGTCTCTTTACCCAAAGGATCACTTGGAGACCCTCTGGGTCTCTTCTAAACACCCCAACAAGCCATTGGGATATAAACACTTTTAAAGAAAATATTTGTTTATTTTATTGAGGGAAGACCTTACTATGGAGCCTTGGCTGGCCTAGAACTTGCTCAGTAGACCAGGCTGGCCTTGAATTCACAGAGATCTGCCTGCCTCTGCCACCCGAGTCCTGCAATTAAAGGTGTGCGTCACCATGCCCAGATTTATTATTTTTTTCATTATGTGTATATGTTTGCGTCTGTGTGTGGGTATGTACATGTGTGTGAAGGTGACCACAGAGGCCGGAAGTGTCTGATCTTTTGGGGCTTGAGTTACAAGTGGTTGGGAGACACTTGGCATTTGTGCTGGGAGCCCAACTTGTGTCTTCTCTAAGAGTGGTCCATCTTCTTAACTTATGAGCTATCTATCCAGCCCTCTAAACATATCCTTTGAAATAGCTAAATTCTTAATACTTTGTGTGTGTGTGGGGGGTGGCATGGGGTGCTTGTATGCACAAGTCCCTGGGTTCAATTCTCATTTAAAAAAAGAAAGAAAGAAAATAATAAAGAAAGAAAATTTAGAAACATTTGAATAATATTTTTGATTAACACACACTTTTTTTTTTCTTTTTAAGTTACTCTTGAGAGCTCCTTTTATAGCCAATAGTGTTCTCAGTCCATTATCGGTTGGCACTCATGGCAATAAGCATGCCTGGCCTGAGCAGCGCTGGGGACTCCAGGCTTCCACTTTGCTTCTCTGTGACATTTCTGTCCCTCTGTCAGCCTCCTGGAGTCACAGATGTGTCCCTGAGGATCCGGCTGGTCCTGCCTTCCTCCACATGGGTTTCAGAGTCTGTGTCTTTGTTCTCTAGTCAGCGAGGGAGGTCTGTGAGAAGCATTGCCATGTGCTGTAATAAAACTGCTTTAAAAGCAGAAAAATTATTTTGCTTTATATAAATGCATCCACTTTTCATTTCCCTCCCTAAGACATTTGGAAATCCTTCTCAGCCTTCAGTCTAGAGATTGATTGTTTCCATTGTGACCTTAATTTTAAGGACACTTCTCAGAGTCTGAAACATGGAAGAAATAAAATGAACATTTGTCCCCCTAGGATGTGAAACTTGGTAATTTGTATCTCTCTCTCTCTCTCTCTCTCAACCTACATGATATGTAGAATAGTGACATAGGAATTTAATAGATGGTTTTTTGTTTTTTGTTTTCGAGACAGGGTTTCTCTGTGTAGCTTTGCGCCTTTCCTGGAGCTCACTTGGTAGCCCAGGCTGGCCTCGAACTCACAGAGATCCACCTACCTCTGCCTCCCGAGTGCTGGGATTAAAGGCATGTGCCACCAACGCCCGGCAATAGATGGTTTTAATGGTGCCCTTGTATCCCAAATCTTTCCAAGTATTTGCTAAATAAATGAGAAAAGCTAACTAATTACCACTTGTTAAGTTACCAACGCTATATTTACCATTCAGCTCTCTTTAAAGCATTTTCCTATTTATTCAGTATGTA
>CABHPP010143861.1:26384-41461 GCA_902168425.1 Peromyscus attwateri
TTTAAATAACACGCTTAAAGGTTTTAAAAATTGTATATGTAAAAGTGTTTTGCCTGCCTCTTCATCTGTGTACCACATGCACACCTGGTGTCCTGGAGGCCAGAAAAGGGCATCGGATAAACTGGCATTAAAGTTGCTCAGGGCTTTGAGCCAGGGTGCTAGGAATCCAACGCAGGTCCTCTGAATGAGCAGCCAGTGCTCTTAACTGCTGAGCCATCTCTCCAGCCTCGCTTTGTTTTTGATGCTGGCTCTCAGATAGCCCAGGTTAGCCTTGAATTCACTTTGTAGCCAAAGGTGACCTTAAACTCCCATCTTCCTGCCTCTACTTTCCAAGTGTTGGCATCCCACTTGGCTGTGTACCACCACACTTGGCTTATAACAACACACTTTCTTGCACAATCGTTCAGACTGCAGAGTCTAAAACAAAAGCGTGTTTGGAAAAAAATGTAACTTGAGTTTATTCACCTCTGGGAGGAAGAAAAGGTTTACTACGTTTTTTAACCACCCTTTATCTTCCCTTTTCAAAAGCAGGCTCAGCTGTCTGTTGGTATCTAATGTGGACATGTTTATCTTCTCATCTCTGTCCCAGCCATCACCTTAGACTCCAGCGTTCTAGCTGAATCTCTAGGGGTTGCAGAGACCACTCCACAGCTATGAGTGAGGCAAAGAAAGATCTAGTGTGTCTTAATTCAACTGGAGTTCATGTGTTGATTAATTAATGGTGATTCCCTTGAGGCCACTGTCCTGTAGTGTCCTTTCCTGTTTCCCAGGGCAGGAGTGGTGTCTTCAGCCTTCTGCCTTTCTTCCTCTTCCCTTTGCCTCTGCTCTTGTGAGAGAGCACATCCCGCATTGTCTTTATGAAAGACACCTCAATGGCAGTTCTGTGAGCGTCAGATGTGCTCATCCCCAATTCCTCTCCACCCGGTGTTCACTGCTAGGGAGTGAGCCTTGGGAACAAGAGAAGCAGGGTCTACATTGGGAGAAACGTCCTCTTTCCTCTGGCCATCTCTGTGTTTGAAAAGTTGCTTTGTCTTTAAGGATCTCCATGTGCTCATTCCTAAGGGGAGAGACCTGGATCAACCAATTTCTAAATTCCTTCTGGCTCTGACAATATAAAGGTCATGAATAGTACATCTAATAACAGATGAGTCATTCAAAGAGCAAGAATATTGAGATCTTAAAATTCTGATGCACTCTTCTAATGAGTAAATACGCTCAATCTGGGACACAAACCCTAAACGTTGCTAGTCGTATTAGCAGCTCAAATAGTAGCTGTGTAGATATTTCACTGTGATAATGGGTAAAGAATGGCATAATGCATTATAGTAGTTTGTAAATGTCAATTTAAGCAACATCAAAATTCCATTATATTTCAATGGTGGCAAGCTGTTCCTGTAACTCAAATTTAGACTCCCTTTTACTTTTTAACAAATATGGCATTTTCTTTTTGTTAAAAGGTACTTTCCATGCATTTGAGATAATACAAAATGTGTGGTGTGTAGCATATACACAATTTGTGAGACAAAATGGACACCAGGAGTGACATTTAGCTTACAAACGGATCACTGCTGACACCGTTGTATAGGCCGGAGTTCCCCTTCCCTCCCCCAGCAGTCCCCTTGCCAACACCATGGCATCTGGAAGTAACTGTGCCTTGGAATGTTATGTCATCGTTCACTAACTTTTTAAGACAATGACTTTTTTTTTTTTTTTTTTTGGTCATCCATGCAAAAGTTCCCAATGAATCTATTGTTCCATGTGGCTTATTTTTGAGATGTGGAGTCATGAATATGATTGCCTTGGAAAACTTCCTGTTTTCCACTTGCTGCAATGTCTTTGGGATCCAACCAGGGTGTTAAGTTCAATGGAGCATTTCTTTATTTTTCTAGGGCTTGGTAATCTAATGTGACAGGGAACCCTGCTGGACCTGGCTGCTCTCCTGTCCACCATCGTCTGACTTGGGTCTGGCTTTGGCTGTTAGGACATGCTATTTTGGTTCCTATGCAGGAGCTTTTGCCAAAGACTTCTGCTTATCGTGGAACTGCGGGCTTAGAGATTGTGTAAATATGCAACTTTGTGAGACAGAGCTCAGTTGTTTTTGTAAGTGACTGTAGACATTTGGCTCCCTGAGCAACACTTACCATTGGATCTGTTTCGTACTCAAAACTACTGGAAATAAATTGGTGTTTTCTTGGTCCTGAATTTCATTATAACTACTTATGAATTTGATCATATCTTCATATATTTGTAAATGGCTCACATTTACTTCTCTGTAAAATTCCTGTTCATGTTTTTGACCATTTTTTTCCTGTGAGCTTTTTTCTTATTTGCAAGAATTATAAATATCTATATCTTTTATTTGTATTTCATTGCTTTATCAATTATATCCACTGTAAGTATTGTCTTTTAGTCTGTGTCTTTCCTTTTAAATTTCTTTCTGCTTGTGTTTTGACAGACAGTTGTCATTTTAATACAATTAGTATTATCAATCTCTCTTTTGATTTGATGCCTTTAGGAAATCTTTTCCTAAAAAGATTTTTTTATCTCCTTGAAGTGATAAAAATATTCCTCTATTTCCTTTAATTTTTAAAAAGCGTTTTGCCTTTAATATTAAAGTTTCTAAACCATGGAGGATTTTTTTTTCATTTGTGGACAAAATAATGCTGTATACCTTTGTAAAATAGCCCTTTTCTTCCCCAGGGATCTGTGGTGTGTTTTGTTGCTTCTTTGGTTCTGTGTCTGAAAGTGTATTGTACTCCATGGCTCTAGCCACCTACCTCTGCAACAACAGCAGCATTCTTTGACTGCACAGCTATGAAACATCTGGATACCTTCCCATCACTCCCTTATTCTTTTTCAGGAGAGCTTTATGCTTGAATTTTAAATTGGTGTGTGTGTGTGTGTGTGTGTGTGTGTGTGTGTGTGTGTGTGTAGGCACAAGCATGAAGCCCAGAAGACAAAGCTCAGGAATTGGCTCTTTCCTGACACCTTTTAGGATCCAGGGGTTGAGGTGAGATCATCAGTCTGTACATCAGTTCCTCCACCAACTAAACATCTCACGGGCCCACTCTTGGGTTTTTTACATCTTCTTTTCATGAGTTTTAGAATTTGATCAAGTTACTAGTTGTTTTTGCTTTTGACAGTTATCTTTTTTAAAAGAAGAAAAGGGTCAGTTTCTGTTTATTTATGTGTATGTATATCTGTGTCTATGTGCACATACATGCACTTGCATGCAAGTACCCATAGAAGACAAAAAGGGACATCAGGTCCCCTGGGGCTGGGTTTACAGGCAGTTGCTAGCTAACTGACATGGGTTCGGGAAACCAAACTCTGGTCATCTGAAAGAGCAGTAAGTGCTTTTAACTGCTGGGTCATCTCCCCAGCTCCAGATAGTTTATATAGTGATAGGAATATTGTTGAATCTATAATTCTTTTTAGAAAAAAATGACTTCTTACAAGTTGAATCTTTCTAACTGTAAATGGTCAGTCCACACATTTAGTTATTACTGTAGTTTTCTTCCTGCACTTCTTGTGTGTCATTTCTTAGATTTATTCCTAATTACATTAAAAGTACTTTATTATTATTTTTTGAAATAGTAAAAATATTTCCTAGCTGAGTGAAATGGCACATTTCCTGTAATCTCAACATTTAAGAGGCAGAAGTAGAAGGTTTGAAGAGTTGGAAGCCAGCCTGGGCTACATGGTAAAATTCTCTGGAAATAAAATATATTTTTTTATTTGTTAGTACATGATGTTTATTGATTTGTTTTCAGCAGTTCAGAAAATCTCCCCTCAGTCATAGGGTGCATCCTTTCGTGTTTTTCTTAATCTCATAACCTAAGGATAGTTACAATTTTTTTCTATCTCTACGTTTTATAACATATATTTTTCTTTCTTTTTGATTTTATTATGGGGTGTGTGTGTGTGTGTGTGTGTGTGTGTGTGTGTGTGTGTGTGTTAGTATGACTTGTGGGACTTGGTTCTCTCCTTCTACTATGCAGATTCTGGGATTGAACTCAGACTGTTAAACTTGCTGGCAGATTCCTTCACCCCTGAGCCATCTTACTGGTTCCTGTTTCTCTTTCTTTGTCACAGCAGACAGCTGTATAAGAATACAAAACAGTATATTTGGCCGGGCGGTGGTGGCGCACGCCTTTAATCCCAGCACTCGGGAGGCAGAGGCAGGCGGATCTCTGTGAGTTCGAGGCCAGCCTGGGCTACCAAGTGAGTTCCAGGAAAAGGCACAAAGCTACAAGGAGAAACCCCGTCTCGAAAAAACAAAAAAAAAAAAAAAAAAAGCCAGTATATTTGACATGTCTCTAATTTTAAGGAGAATCCTTTTTAAAACTTTACCATTCAAAAATGATGATAGCTTGGTTTTTTTTTGTTCAATAACTATAGTTTTTTTTTAATTTATTGTTTTACTCTGATGAGTGTTTTCCCTTAGACCATACATAGATGTGGAACTATGTGAGATACTCTTGAACATTATTTGAAATGATCATGTTTTTCATCTCAAACTGGCTCAGGCACTATATAAGGTTTATGTATCTTTGGACAGGGCCAAGTAAGTGATGGAGCTTTTAATACATTACATTTCTCTTTTATGTCTCAAACCTTTCCATAATAGTGGCTCCCAGACTGGGATTTCAGCATGATAGCGTGTGAAATGTTAGGAGAAATCAATCACATTTCTCTGTAGTTCCATGGTTCCTTTGCAGTGTCAAATGATCGCTGCATTTCCGTGATAAGCCCGTTAGTTTTCCTGGTTCCTAGTATTTCAACCTCTTCTGTGAGTGTGATCTGAATTCCCCTTACACTGTTCTTTCATTTGAAGGTAATATCAGAGAGGCATCGTAAAAAGGCTGGAGGCATTCTCTTTTTTTTCTTAATTCTCTGGCAAAATTTGCATAAATTTAGAGCACTCAGCCCCAAATGTCAAGTAGAATTTAGCTCTAAAACCCCTAATATTTCCTTGTGGAAAGATTTCTATCTTCTAATGGAATTTGTGTAAGATTGGAGAGATTTCATTTTAAGCTGTTGTGATGAACTATATTTTTCTAGGAATTCTCATGATCTATGTCTGGCTAGCCATCCTGAGCCCACAGGCAGCGGGATGAACATGAAGTTTCCCTAGCATTTGTAATGCTTTGATGCCAGAGTACTCTGGCCCCTTAATACTGTCTTCCTCACTTACAGGTAACATCTGTTTGCATCCTGGTGAGCTAGACTGCTGGTTAACTTTCATCCAAATGTAGTCAGCTGAGTTCCTCAAAATGAATTGTTATAGGAAGGTTTCCCTCTTGCTTCCTCAAAGCTGTTTCTCTTAGAATTTTTTAACAAGGGTATATGAGATGTTCTGTAGCTACTCCCGACCTACCCAGTGTATAAAGAACAAGACTGATCGATCGATGAGTCATTGTCACTGAAACCAGTTGTTAGTTTGAATTTTGGTGACCTGGGCAACTATTAAAAAGGCACTTAAAAAAAAAAAAAAGAGCTGGGTGGACTTCTCAGTGGGTAAAGTGTTTATCGAATAACAATGGAGGTGAGTTCAGTCTTCAGCATGCATGTGAATGCAGTGCTATGAACCTGTAATCTAAGTCCATTAATGGGGATGGAAAGACAGGAGGATCCCTGGGACTCCCAGTCAGTCAGTCTAGTCAATGCGGAGCTGCAGGTTCAGTAAAAGCCCTGTCTAAAAAAAAAAAATTATTGACATTGATCAAAGAAGATACCTAATGTCAACCTCTGATCTCTACACTCATGTGCATACACGTGTACCCCTACACACACACACACATACATACACACACACACACACACACACACACACACACACACACACACACACGTACATACACCTGCACAAAAGAGAAAAGTAACAAAATCTTTATTAAAACCTTTTCTTGTCTTCTAAGAATTAAATGCATAGAAATAACATTGTGGTATGTTGTGAATTTTCTGGATATTCTGAATCCATGTAACCAGATAAGTAGAATTAATGTAACGCTTTTAAACTTGTCAAGACCACAGGAGGCTGGAAAGATGGCTCAGAAGCTAACAGCACTTGCTGCTATTGCCAAGAACCTGGGTTCAGTTTCAGCACCCAGATCGATCAGCTCACAACTGCCAGTACAGCACCGTGCACATACAGACAAATAGACATGCACGCATAAATAAAAACAAATACTTTTTGAAAAAGCAGAGACTATAATTCCACTGTAAGTAACTATCTAATTTGCTTTCATAAATGACTGTCCCTTGGTTAACCATGTCCAAGGCCAAGTGAAAATACACATGGCAATAGACACCTCAGGGGTACATCATAAAAAGTGCAATAACAGCTTCTCAGAGAGCTGGGTTTCCGTAAAGTATTCAGTTGCCTTGAAACATGAGATTAACTGAAACTTTAAAATATTTGGCAGGAAGAATCTGTTTGTTTAGATCCAGAAGTGAACAAACATATTCACTGGTTCCAGCGAGAGTATGTGAAAACAGACAAGGACTGGAGAGAAATTAACAAGAGGATGAGTCAGACTTTGGAAATCAGAAGAAAGATGATTGGCTGCGGAACACCTCTCAAGGACATTCTTAAAATGTTTCCTTTCCTGAAGTGCCCCAACCAGGCAAGCTACTCACTTAGAACAGTCTCTGTTCTTGGCGTCACGTTCTTTTTTCTCCCTCTTGCCTCTGGAGTAGTGACCAGACAGCCTAGCAAGACAGTGGATGTGAGTCTCTGTAGGGTGTGAGCAGGACAGAGTCAATTGGTGTTGAGCCAATCAGAACTGCAGGAAGTCTCTTCAAGACAGCCAGCCCTGCTGTCCTGAGGATTAGAGCTCCCAGTAGAGCACACTATGGGGGCGGGGCGGAGGTGTCTCTACTGTAGGGTATTTTGTCACATGAATAATTCCATTTTGCATGCATTTAGACAGTTAAGTCGTTTATGCTCAGAACTCTTCCCAAGTAACATTTTTCTGTCTTTTATAATATCAAATCATTTCATAAAGCATCTTAGGGTTTCTATTTCTAATGATAAAATACCATAACCAATAGCCAGTTTGGGAAGAAAGCACTTATTTGGCTTAAACTTTTACATCATAGTCCTTCACCAGGATTATGGAACCTAGAAGCAGAAACTGAAGCTGACACCATGGAAGTACAGTGCTTATCAGCTTGCTCGCCATGGCTTGCTCAGTTTGTTTTCTGAGCCAGGATCACCTGCCCAAGGTGTGGCACTGTACGCAGTGAGCTGGACCATCCCACACAAAGTGTCAATCAAGGCAATGCCCTGCACAGTCTTGCCTATGTGCCAGTCTGACAGGAATTATCTCCATTGAGTTTCCCTCCTCCCAGATGAGTCTAGGTTTGGATCAAGTTGAGAAAAATCAACCAGGGCATGAAGTGATCTTCCTGCTCCATGGTCCTGTAACTACTCCGAGTTGATTTGCTGGGCATGTAGGTGCTGAGGCAGAAAAGTGGCTGTTGTGGGGAGGGGCCCTGGCAGTTAAACTGATGCTTCACCACCTCATAAACACTAGCATCCTCTCCTTTAAAACTCTTTCAACAGAATTTTTTTTTTTTTGAGACAGGGTTTCTCTGTATAGCTTTGGAGCCTGTCCTGGAGCTCACTCCATAGACCAGGCTGGCCTCGAACTCGCAGAAATCCTCCTGCCTCTGCCTCCTGAGTGCTGGGATTAAAGGCATGTGCCACCACCACCTGGCTTCAACAGAAAATTTAAAAAATAAAAATAAAGTAATATTAGATTGTATAAAACTTCAACTAGGATTCTGTCACTGGGCTTCATGGATATGATGAAAGTCAAGTGAGGCAGAGATTTTGGAGACAGGAGAAAAAAATTAGACACCTGAAGTTTCTAGAGACCCTCTGAGATGCCACGACTTTCTCCTTCCTGTGAAGCAGCCGCAACAACTGAGTTAAGTGAGAGTGGGTTTTGTGGTTTGAAACTGTTGTCCCGACCAATCAGAAGTTGGAGCAAGGGGAGCCTTTTATGCTAGGGAGTTTAAGGCCAACTTGGGCAACATAAGAGACCTTGACTCAAAACCAAACCAAAGCAAACCAAACCCATAACTTCACTGAAACACCTAAGAACCAAGCTAATGGAGCATGGAAAAAGTTTGTAAAGAATCTGAGTTTTGCTTTTGCTCTAGTGGAGTAGGGATATGGACCTGGGCCTTCACCACCAGCATGGATAAAGCTGAGGAAACGAAATAGACAACACAACAAGGCAATTGCCTGCAGGCCTTAGTTCCAGGTTTCCTTGGACTGGGGTCTTTGGTAGGGGAGGCACTTGCAGAGCCACACTGAGATAGCTGTACTGACAGGCGGGGACAAGCATCACTTAGTGGTCCCACTCAGCCCAACAGGAAGAGCCTGGAGTTTGGGAATGATGGACAGCTGTTGTTTGCTGGACAGGATTCCGGAAGAAGTGGGAGACATGGGAAGAAGCTCACTGTTTGGGGTCTGGTCTCCCTAATGCCTTGAAAAATGAGGCTGCTCCATGACTGAGAAGCACAGAGAGTTGATAAGAGCTTGGGCCTGGTGTGGTGAGTCCAAGCGTTCACACACTCATGTAGCATCCAGAAGGCCACGCCTTGTGAGTAAGAATCACCCCTAGGCTTGGTTTTTCCCAGTCAAGGGCAAAACTCAGAACAAACTTGCCCAAACAAATGATAAAGTCTGGCAGGCCAGGAGGAACAACCAGTTCTTAATTGACTGACAGTCCAAAATTAAGCACCCTGTAAAGGGAAACCAGTTGATGCAAACTCCCTGCCAGTGGGTTGCCAGGTAACACCCAGGCAGTGAGCAGTGTTGCTCCAGTTGCTGTGCTAGATTTCTGGACTCATGAGCCCTGACTACGGAAGAGCCAGTACTGTACATTGAACACCAGTTTGGAGTGTAGACAGCCCTGCCGAGCATTATCCCCACCTAGCTCATATGGCCATTTGATTGGTCCGGCCTGTGACCCAGCCTTCCAAAGGCCACTCCAGTCTGTCAAGTCAGTTGCTCCAGGGTGATAGAAGCATAGTAGGTCCAGGGAACCCGATGCATCATGTCTGTGGGAAATCTCAGCAGACACAATGAATATAGGGCTGCGGGAGAGAAGTAAAGAAAAAGAAATAGAAATTTAGAATTGAATAACACATTATTTGAAGTGAGTGCCTCACTGGGTAGGCTTAACACCAGAGCAAGGGTAGACTTGAGGACTGGTCAGTAGAAATTTTCCAATACATGAACAAAGGAAAAGTGATTTAAGTGGTGGAGAAGGACTTTTTCACTTGTCATTCGTTGGGAGTTTGGTGACCGTATCTGCCCTGAGGATAGTGGCAGGCATTACTACCGCCGAGTTAGAAGCATAGAAAGAGAAAGGCCAGAGAAAGCTCCATGGACTACGCTAAATTTCAAAGTGCCAGTGTGGTCGTTTCTATTTATGCACAGGTACATAAACAGTTCTTTGTTTCTCTCTTTTTTTGCCTGGTCACTTAAATGGCAGATGGGAGGTTCTCAGAGGATACTGGATTTGAAAATGGAAACTGCAGTGCAATTTTATTGGCTCTCCTGAGGAGTCAGCATAGTCAAGGAGGAAAAAAAAAAACAGGATCTAAAAATCAAAAGGAGAAAGATCACTTAAATTGCTTTTGAAATATAATCCTTGGCCATAAGGTCACTGTCAAGGTTAAACAGACAGCTAGCTAAATGTCCTCGCAGAAGTCTTTTGTGTGTATAAGATTGTGGTGGCCTTTGTACACAGTTAGGGCTGTGACAGAGGTTTTGGTGGTGGCCCTTTGATGAGGCTTATATTCATGTGAAATCCTCCTTGGTGACCTGTCAGCTTCTCTTTTGCTAGTGTTTGAAATAAGTTACTCTATGTTGATTCCAACAACACTCACAGTATATAGAATGCATTCCTCAACATTGTTCTATGGGAAAGCCTACAGCAATAACATTTCTGTAGGAAGAGGAACATTTTGGGGGTTGAAATTTTAGTTTCTAAATGGCATTTTCCAATAGAAAGAATAAGATATTTTGAGAGACCTTATGGACTCTATGCCTAAGAAACACACACATACTATACATATACGTATACATAATATATATACACATATATATAGTGTATATGATAAGCCTGAAATACTGTGAAATGCCACAATTAAGGAAATGTTCACCAACTATTAGACTGTGCCAAGAGGACATAGCCTCTACTGGCAAAATCTAGAAACATAAAATTATATAAATATTTTGAGGGTCATATTTGTAACCCTTTGAGTGAAATTTATTAGTATATTGTGTTACAAATAAGTAAATAAATGTAGAAGAAGAGAAAATCCTACCTCTTGGTAAGTAGAGTGCCAACTAGTATATTTAGAAAAGACAGATAGGCCAAATGCCACTTGGCAGAGAACACAGTGATATTTGCATCATTGGGTATTAAATCTGGTAGATAAAGTTACGTGAGCTGGCCAGGTGTTCTGGCACTCATCTATAATCCCTGCATCTGTGAGGCAGGAGGCAGGTTGGGCTACATAGTGAGCTCCACGTCATTCTGAGCTCCATAGGCTCCCTAGCAAAACCTTGTGTCAAAAATCCATATAAAAGATAGTTATTCTCAATACATTGTCTCATAAAATTCAACAGAGTTCAGACACTGAGACGTGGAAAGCTGGTAGATTCCAACTTAATCAATTGATAAAAGTTAGTGTCTTCAATATCGGGACAAATTCCCCTTTAGTGCTCCTGATCCACTGAGACAGGCAAGCATTTATTACCCAAATGCATAAGCCCTGGGGAAATACCACACAAACAGGGAGGGAGGGTGTACATAGTGATGAACCACTTTTCAAAAATGCCCAAGAAATCCAGGGGTTATTTCAGGCAAGAGACCTGTTTTGAGACATGGTATTAACATCACGCAAGTGATCCTGGATCTAGAAAGAATATGATTGAAACTACTGGCAAATCTGAATGATACAGCAAATTAGATTCCCCAATTTTAAGTGTCTTTGTACTTTGGAAGTGCACATAGGAGAATTAAGGGGCATCGTGTCTACAGCTTATTGTCAAGTGGGTCTTCATGAAGGGCATCTGTGAGCTCTACTGATTTAAACTTTACTATCAACTTGAAATTATCTCAAAATAAGGAAAAAACAAAAACACAAGGGCAAACAACAACAACAACAGAACAAAAAGCCCCAAACCCTAGGCCCTGAGCCCAGGGAAGTTTTAACCTTCTTAACAGTTGATTTCCTGCCTGTCTGGTGAAAACTCTTTCCTGAGGATCAGTGCCCCACTGAGAGCTGCTTGACCAGAGCCACCGTGCCTTGATGAAGATGAGTTCCAGCTTCGAATGACTTAACTTTCAGACCTAATCCTCAGTCCATTTATGATTTACCAAAGTATCTAAGGAACTGTGAGGCACCATGGGTAATGTTAAATGCTACAATTTTAGGGACCATGGTGACTAAATTAATTCATACTGGTGTAGATGACTAGGAGTCTGATGGCTTCATTCTGTCAACAAAGGGGGAGGGGCTGTAGGGGTGGAATTCTCTGGGAGGACAAATATAGAACATTCTGAGAAAGGTAGGGAAACGTAGTTTGGAGTCAAGAGGCTTCCATCGGGTTTTCTTTAACCTGGAAGTCAACTCCTCCACATGTATGTTGTTTAACTCATCTTAGACTACAGTCTCTGAAACACTCCCTTAGGGTCCTAAGATTGGGTGTTTTTCAAGAGTTCTGTCTGAAAATCCATTAGTGTTTCTGTTTTGCCTCTTGCTGGATGCTGCTGAAGCTTAACAAGGTCCTAGTTTGGTTTCTGTTGCTGTGACAACACGGACCCAAACCAACTTGGCTTATTTGGTTTATAGGTTACACAGTCCATCATCAGGAAAAGCCAAGGCAGGAACCTGGAGGCCGGAACTGAAGCAGAAACCTTGGAGGAACACTGCTTACTAGCTTGCTCCCTTGGCTTCCCTTTCTTACAAAGCCCAGGCAGGTGCTACCTGGGCCCTCCTACATTAATTAGCAATTAATAGGATGACCACAGACATCCCCACCGTCCAATCCAATAGAGGCCATTTCTCAATTGAGAGTCTCTCTCCCGTGCTATGTCTAGATTAATGTCAAGTTTATAAAGACGAACTGTAATGGTAGCAATGTGGTTTACATAAAGAAATGTATCTAGAATTCTACAGGTGCGACCCAAACAGCCAGTATCCATGTGTATTCACTTTTTGGGATCCTCATTTAGTGGAATTTATATCTAAAATTTTAATTTGTAATTGGCCTTATTTTCCATTCTAGTATGGGAAAGCATCCAATTCCTTAAAATAGAACAAGAGGAACAAAAGTTTCCCTAAGGTTGTTGTTGTTGTTTTATTTTGTTTTTCAAGACAGGATTTCTCTATGTAGTCCTAGCTGTCCCAGAAGTTGCTCTGTAGACAAAGCTGGCCTAAAGGCTTGTGCTACCACGCCAGATTCCAAAGTTTTAATTCTGTATCCATTATTTGTTTTGCTATTCACTTCAGACTTTCATTCTTTTCCTCCTTGTCTGCATTCACTACACTAAGCTACTAAAAACTCAGGTATATATTCTAAGTCTTTTGTGAAAGTTAATGAGCTATCGACTTCCTTATATCATGAAAGCTAACAACCTCTACACGTGGCCTGACATAGGTATCCCTTCCTCCTATCAGATGTTCCGAGATGTCCAACTTCTCACAAGAACAGATATTTATAAGAAAACAAGGCATATTCTGGAATCCTACTCAGAAAATATTCCGACTACCTTTTCAGTGGTGGACAATCCAATCAATACTGCGCTGCAAGAGGAGATGAAACACTATACAGATGAAGGAGTGTTGAAGTGTCAGTGAACCCCAGGGGTGGAGGGCCTCAGCCATTTCTGCAACTACAGACATAAGTGTTTCGTTGCAATAAGTGAAATTCAATGAGACAGGGAAGAATTTTTCAAATGAGAGAGAGAAAAAGGTTTAAAAAGCACACTCAATGTTATAAAGTTATATTATGGCATTTGTACCCTTTAATTTTATAAGACACACTGCAAGGCCAAGCACATTGAATCATCCTTGTAAATGGACACAGCACCCTTGGCCTCTGCTGGCCATGACCTAGAGAGTTAACCTGAAGTTTGGATGTTTTCACTAGAAAATCTTGGTTAAAAATGGTCATGAGGGGTGGGGAGATGATCAGAGTGTTCACTGTGCAAGTATAAGGACTGGAGTTCTGGACCCAGAACTCTGGACCCCAGAGCCCATGGAAAAGCCAGGCCGGTGCTCTCGCCATCTGTAATCCCAGCACTCGGGAGGCAGAGACAGGATTCTGAGGCAAGCCAGCTGACTGGACTAGTTGAGTGGGCAAGCTCCAGGTGCAGCAGGAGATCCTGCTTTAATAAATAGAGGAAGACACTTTGGGTGTCCACACGCACTTGCATGCACACCCACACATACGTCAAGATGCGTACACATATGTACACAGACCACACATACACATGCAAAAAATGGTGGTGAAATACTCACTTAAGGAGATTTGCTCTTCACAATGGAAGGTAACAATAATTTAATAAAAAGCAAGCCCAACATCTTCATGGTAGCTTTTCTTAAAACTTCCCAAAGTCCATTTCGTTTACTTGGACGTGCTTGCTCCGACAGATATGAAGATGACCACCACATGTTTACTCCTCCCAGATGTTTTTGGGGATGATCCCAGCCTTTTTGTTGTTGTGAATGAGAAGGTACGCAGTATGCTTATGGCCATTCATTTTATACCCTCCTATATCTCATTTATAAGGTCAGTGGTCTGTTCAAGTCCTTGTATCATATTCACGGTTAGGCTATATTGTAACTAGCTCATTCACTGTGGTACTGTATGAAGTCGAGGCATGCTTTATCATTTAGCTGTTTTACAAATCAGTGGGTGGTGACGTCATTTGTCTTTTCTAGGTGCACACTTCCACCCCTGTGTTGGAAGTTAAAACCCTCTCCACATCAACAGCTGTGAGTTTTCTCTGTACCTGGACAGAGAGAAGCTCACCAAGGTGGGTGACTGTGTCACAGCCCTGGCTGCCTTGGTGGCTGCCTTTCATGGATTTGGGATTGAGCATCCAAGAAGACTGTCCCAAACCTTTAACTTCCTGGAGACATTGATCTTTGATGTGCAGAGTCCCTGTTTCCCGTCTTCGAAAGAAAAATGAAATCCGATCTCAAGCTTCCATCACTTAAGAGTAACAAAATTAACCTCCAGGGCAGCTGAAGCTTCATAAACAACTGCAGATTGATTTAGGGTTGGTTGCCTGAGAGGTACGGATTGAAAAAGTCATGTTGTCTCAAGTGTCCATGAATTTTTGATGCCTCTGTCCTTCGCTTAGATACTTAAGCTCTCTGTTAGGTTTGGTAATAAAACACTACTTAAAAGCTCTGAATTGGATCTGAGTTCATAGGAATTCTACGACCAAGGTTACATGCATGTCAGGAGTGTCAGTTTTTAAAAGACATGGTGAGGTAAAATCCTCCCAGTTAGGGTCGGACCCTGAATTTAACTCAGGGTGACGGCTTGAAAACCGTTGAGTGGGACAGCCGTAGCCTGTCAGCTGCCTCTTCAGTCTCTTTGGTTAGAACAGTGATTGGAAACATCTTGAACTTCAATATATATATATTTTTTTAAAGTACACACTCCTCAGTTTCCTTACCCCAGATGGCAGCCTGCCTGGTCTGCTACGTTTTGGTTTCCTTCTATCACGACTGAGCACAGGATAGCTGCAGTCTTGAAGCGTCCTCCTTGGTAGGTGGTCTTTGTGGTGCAGGGTCAGCGGGCGTGTCCATCTTCCATGGTTCCTTCTCTCCAGGCTCAGCCCATGTGCAATGGTCACACTGGAAATGTGTTTGTTCATTCATAATAGTCAGACAATGCTTCTGGGATCTAACAAGACTCAGGGTACTCTGTTTTCTGAAGAATTCCACAGGAAAAACTGTGTAACAATAGTTTAAGTGTGCCTTGATAGCGACATCAAAATAGCATGTTATTTCCTAATTCTGAAAGA
>CABHPP010143862.1:0-23936 GCA_902168425.1 Peromyscus attwateri
CGCACTGCATGTGGAGGGCAACTGTAGTGTTGGTCTTCATTTTCCACCTTGTGGGTCTGTTGCTGCTTTGCTACAGCACACACCAGACTAGCTTGCCTGTGAGCTCATCCGGATGCTCCTGCTTCTGTCTCCCGTTTTGCTGTAGATGCACTGGTATAGGCATGTGCTGGGCTCTACATGACTTTTGGGGATTCAAATTTATGTTTTCACACGTACACAGCAAATGCCTTTACCCTCTGAGACATCTCCCCAACCTTAAAGATTTCATTTTCTTTATTTTTTAAGTGTGTGTGGTGTACATGCATATGTGTGAGCATCTGTGTTTGTACAGGCACATGTGCATGCATGTGGAGAACCAGAGTTGATGCTGATAATTCTCCTAGGTTGTTCTTCCCCCAGAGCTCACTGCCGTGACTAATCTGGCTAGCCAGTTTGCTTGGGGGATTGAGCATTGAAATTACAGATAGGCCACCACACCCACTAGGCATCTATGTGGGTTCTGAGGATATTGACTCCAGTCCTCATGCATGAATTTTAGCTGTACACCATTTCCCTAGCAATTTCATCTTAATATGGTCACTTTAATCAAAACTTCTTTTAAATTGTGCCTTTGAGATCTTAGGAGCTAGGGATGTAGGTCAGTGGTAGAGTATTTGTCTAGCACACACAAGGTTCTGGATTCAGTTCTCAGGGAAGGGAAGAAGGAAGGAAGGGAGGGGGGAGGGAGGAAGGGAGGGAGGGAGGGAGGGAGGGAGGAAGGAAGGAAGGAAGGATTACCTCAATGCCTCTGTGTGTGTGTGTGTATGTGTGTGTGTGTGTGTGAGGAATTACCTTGATTACCTGAGTTGTGGTGGTGGGAAGACTCACCCACTGTGAGTGGCACCACTCCCTAGGCAGGGGATTCCAGATCGCACAAGTGTGGAGAGAGCAAGCTGAGCAGTAGCGTGCACACATTAATTCACTGCTCTCTGTTCCTGGCTGTGGGTACCATGGGACTCACTGCTTCAAGTTCCTGCCACCTGCAATGATGGACTGTTGCCCAGGATTATGAGCCAAACGAACATTTCTCCCTTAAGTTGCCATTGTTTGGGGTATTTTATCACAGCAAAAGGAACCACAACATTCACCACCTGGGACATTCACCTCCTTCCTGTCACAGGATAGGAGACTGTAGAGTGACATCAACCCTGTACAAGGGTACGGTCTAGTGTTCGGAGGGCCCATCCACATTCTCTCCAAATCATTTACTCTCCTCCAAATTTTCCATGTGCTCTCTCTCCTATGGAGAAGGTCTATGCTCACGTAGGTCCCAATGGATCTTAGGACATTCGTTCTTGTTGTGCATGGTGCTTCCACACTCTTAAGAAAGCTTCAGGGTTTCTCTTGTTAATTGACCCACTATCAGGCTATGTTGTAGATCCTTGGAGAGTAGAGTTTCCCCTCTCCTATACTTTAAAAAGTTCTAGTTTTCGCATCTGCATTCTTAAATAGTCCAGAGTCGATCACTTTCTGTCCTGTAGTTTACAAGGTATTTTACTTCTTGATAATGAAAGAGAATTCTAAAGGGTTTTTGTCAAGCAGTCCCTGCTTCACCATGGATTCACAACATCACCTCTGTCCTTTCTGGTCCTAATATTTGTATGGCCTGCTTTTGTCTTCACTCTTCTCTCCTTGGTCATTCCCCAGCATTCACTATGCCTCCCTAACTACTCAAATTTGACAAATACACTTGAGTTTCCTGGTGAGCATCTTACCTTGTTCTTTTTTTCCAAGTACTCTTTGCCAGTCTCCTGTTTCTTAAGGTGGATATATCAAGTTATGCATGCTTGCTGATTTTCTGTATCTGTTCATCAATTCAAAGAAAATACTGTAAAATTGGGTCACTTATTCATAAATAATACACATCTGTTTGTGTATTTAACTCATCTTTTTTATTTAATGATGTGTTCTGATTTATATATTTGCACGTGTATTTGTGTGTGTGTGCTCATGTCACAGCGTGTGTACAGAGGATAGAGGACAAGTTTTTGGAAATCAGGTCTCTTCTTCCACCTGGGATGGAACTGTGGGCGTGTTTAAATGCAGTTTAACTGAAGCACCCTGCATAATTGGGGAAAGCAGCTTCCAAGAGTTGTAAGGTCGTTGGTGAAAATCCCAGTATGTATCTTCTTCACTGATTTCATGCCCTGTGATCTTAGTGACTCACTGATAGGAGAAATGTACTCCATGCCAGAGTGAATGAGGCTAGTTGTTCAAATGGAAACTCTAAAATCAACTTTTAAAATCCTAGAAACAGGATTGCTCCATCATTTAATAATCCTACAGTTTAATTCTCAGAAACTTCTTAGTACTTCCTTAAAATGGGTTAATTTACATTTTTTCATTCTCTGTCTCTGTCTCTCTCTGACAGTTTTACTTTGTATCCCAGGCTAGCCTCAAAGTCTCTCTCCATAGCCCAGGCTGGCCTTCAGGTTGCAGTCCTTGCCTCAGCCTCCGGATGCCGCTGTAGCAGGTATGTGAACCGTCATGCCTGGCTACACTTTCATTCCTAAGCGTCGATTTGTTTGTTTATTTGGAATTCATTGTACTCCCTTAACTTGGGATTCCTGTCTTTCAATTGTGACAATCATTAGTCTCTCTCTAACTTTTCCCGTAACTCTGCTAAGATCTGTTCTCTAGTCTTACACTTCAGCCCCTTTTCAGTATTTTCCAACCCTTAGTCTTTCCATGTAGCATTCTGGGAAGTTTTTCAGATATACATTCTAGTGTATTGATTTTCTTTTTTAGCTATGTTCAGTCTGCTGGCGATAGAAGTTGTAGCCTTTTCCTCCAGATCTGTTTTGTTTTGAGAAAGGGGCTCACTATGCAGCCCAGGCTGGCCTTGAACTAATGATCCCGAGTTTCCTGTTGCTGGGGTTTCGGACACTTACCCACATACCTGATATGTAGGGGGACTTTTGAGGCACAAAACCTCAGTTTTATCTACCATGTAACTAATGTGAATTCTGGTCCTAACCCAGAGTACCTGTCTGCTTCCTGGTGGGAATTCTCAGGTGCCCTTTATCTTCTCAGTCCCAAGACTGAGACTGAGACGGGAATCCTGTCGTCACTCAGAAGGACAGTGGTGACAATAGTTATGGGGATGACAAAGCTCACTTCAGTGCCTCCTACTGTGATCTTTGATGAGGTCTTGCTCCAGCCTCCAGCCCTGCACAGCCCCGACTGGGCAGGTACGCTTCCTTTAGGAGTTCTCAGACCATCTGTGATCATGACCAGAGTCCGGAGAGCTGCATCGCCTACCACCGTGCAGTTTGGGCTAGGCTGGCCGGCCAAGCAGACCCCCAGGATTGCCTGTCACAACATCCATCACCCCCCAGTGCTGGGGTTACATACACACACTGCCACCTTCTGCTTTTACATGGGTGCTTGGGACCCAAACTCAAGTCCTTACGTTTGTATGGCAGGGACTTCACCTACCAAGTCATTTCCCCGGCACCAAAAGCTCGTTTCTTATGTGAAGATTCAGACACCGAGACATAAAGCTGAAAAGGTCCCCGGTGGGTGAGTTTCCAAACATTTGGGCCCAGGGCCGCTTTCTTTGTTCACCTCTTACTGGGGTGGGGTGGGGGGATGAAATAACTCCTCCAGTAGTATTCAGCCAAACTTTGTTCGCCATCTCAGTGTGGAAATTACTAAAAGATCAAATTTAAAATGTATTTTTGATGCCCTACCCAGTTTCCTGGATTTCAGAAGGTAAATGTGGGGCAATCAATTGGTCTTTAATCACAGAAAAAAATAAAATAAAATGAAAGGGAAAGAATTAAGCACAGGAAGAACATTACATTTTAATGTTTAAATTACAGAACACAGTGCTCTAAGTTTGCAGTGGGGGCTGGAGGGAACTATAATTTAATTACAGGCTTCCTCTGAAGGATGGGGAAATCGGTGAGCTTTTCCGGGTTAATACACTTTATTGTATCACAACAAAGAAATAATGAATGTCTGAGGTGATGGATATACCAATTATCCTAATCTAATTTTCCACATCATCACACCATGCCCTGTAAATATATACAATCATGCCGTGTTGGTTAAAAATAAAAAAGAAGCACCGGTGGGGTGGCGCACACCTGCGGTACTAGCCCTTGGGAGGTAGAGGCAGGAGGAGCAGCAGGTCAAGGTCATCTTCAGCTGTAGCAAGCTTCAGGCCAGCCTGGGCTCCATGAAGCTGAGGCAGAAGGCAGCTTCCCATAGGTGATAATGGAGAGGGGTCCCTGGTGAAAACTGTAAGCTGCTCAGATGTGCTGCAGTGAGAACAGACTTAAAGGGTCAAAGAGAACATTAGGTTTAAACAGGGGAGGCTGGGAGCAATCGGGAATAACAAAGAACCAAGACGGCCAAGCTAAACATGAGAAGACAGCCCCCCCCCCCCAAGCCCTCGAACACACACGTGTGAGTCTCAATCTCCTTCTTACGTCCTTGCTCCTGGTGCCGCTAGTCATAATAAACAAAGTAAAGATGGTTTCTAAGAAAGCCTTTGCCTACTTTAGGAAAGAGACCCCAGACCATGCCCAGACAAGGAGCTAACTAATGAAGACTGAAGCTACTTCTCAGTAGCTATGAAAACAAAGACAACTTAGTTAATTAACAGCACTGGAGACACTTGCCGGGTCAGAGGCCGGCCGAGTCACTAACAGCTAGCAGACAGTCGAAGTCAATCACTAACAAAGCTAGAGTCAGAGACGGGAGGGCAGCACGTGGACAGAGGATGCCATTTCCCTGGGTGGGCAAGAAGGCAGGAATAGAGGGCGTGGGCCCTCCAGTGGCTTGGTCCGTTAGCCCAGGGAAAGAACCAGTCTCACGGCACTCACCTCCGCCTCTCTGGTTTCTGCCACAGCCATGCAGAAACCTCTAGACAAGAAAGTTCACAGGCTCATCCCTCTATTGGAAGGCCTTGCCTTTGTAGCTAGAGTTTTCCTGCCTGGCCCACAGTCAGGACAAATCTCTCTCACCTGCCAGTCCCACAGCCGCTCAGACCCAACCAAGGAAACACATTATATTGCTTACAAACTGTATGGCCGTGGCAGGCTTCTTGCTAACTGTTCTTACATCTTAAATTAATCCATTTTTATAAATCTATACCTTGCCACGTGGCTCATGGCTTACCGGCGTGTTCACATGCTGCTTGTCATGGCGACGGCTGGCAGTGTCTCTGCCTCAGCCTTCCACTTCCCAGAATTCTTCTCCTTGTCCCGCCTATACTTCCTTCCTGGCCACTGGCCAATCAGTGTTTTATTTATTGACCAATCAGAGCAATTTGACATACAGACCATCCCACAGCATGCCGTTCTCAGAAGTTTCTTGTTTTTTCTCAATTTCTTGCTTTTTTATCATTCTCCCCAGCAAAGCTTGTTTCTGCTTTGGTTATGTCTACAAGTGTTTGCGTTTTTACTCTTTCTAGTGTGAGACGATGAACTTGAGAGCCACTGTCCCAGGTTGATTTTTAGTGACTCTGAGTGTCCAGGATCTTAGGTCCTTAGGTCAATTACAACTATGGCAAAAAAGGTGTCCTCTCTCTCTCTCTCTCTCTCTCTCTCTCTCTCTCTCTCTCTCTCTCTCTCTCTCTCTCTCACACACACACACACACACACACACACACACTATCACACACTATCACACTATCATACTATTTTAGGGACAGGGCTATAGCTGAGTTGGTAGACTGCTTGCATCGAACTAATGAAGCCTTGTGTTCAATCCCAGCACTGAATAAACTGGGGTGGGGGTGGGGTTACATACCTGTAATCCAAGCACCCAGGAGGTAGAGGCAGGAGGATGAGGAGTTTGAAGTCACCCTTGTGTGTGGTGAGTTCAAGACCAGTTTGGGCTGCATGAGATGACATCTCAACAAAACGTTTTCAGAAAAAAATTCTTTTGTTTTGTAATCGTGTATAGGCGTGCGTGTTGGGGAGTGTGTGTGTGTGTGTGTGTGTGTGTGTGTGTGTGTGTGTGTGTACAGGTACGTGTGGAAGGGGTCCCCCTGAAACTGGAGTTACAGGCGGTTGTGAGCTGCCTATGGGGGTGTGGGGATCCAAACTTGGGTTCTCTGTAGGCAGTATGCTCTCTTAACTGCTAAGCCATCTCTCTAGCCCCTCAAAAAATAAAAGCCACTTTATTATGTCACAAATTTCCACTTATATTATAGTATGAATTACATATTAGCCTGTGGAGCACAGAACATGTGCTAAATGATAATAAATATATATATATTTGTTATATAAATACCACATATCGCCATGAGGACACTGAGATCAGTGTGCCAGGACAGTCCAGGTTTCCGCAGAGTGCCTGAAGCGGGAACCCCCTCGCACAGGCAGGCACC
The DNA here is from genome assembly GCA_902168425.1 of Peromyscus attwateri. Lineage (NCBI taxonomy): Eukaryota > Metazoa > Chordata > Mammalia > Rodentia > Cricetidae > Peromyscus > Peromyscus attwateri. Next base: position 6,383 of record CABHPP010143862.1, read on the forward strand.
GGGCCCTCACCTTTTCAGGGTTTTGCGGGGGGGTGGGGGGTGGAGGGTGAAGGAAACCGTTTGTTTTGCTGTTTTACAACCAGACACTACCGGGTCACAGACTCACCACAGTTCAGGCTTCCGTCCTGCAGCCGGCTCACACTGCCACCTACCTGTGCACAAGGGCCAAGTCAGCCCGGCAGGTTGGAAGAGGGCGAGGCAAAGCCAGGTAAGGCTTCACGTGATCTGCAATGCTCAGAGGTTACCGTTAGAGGGCGTGCTTCAGGTTTCCCTGGTCAGCCCCGAACTCAGATGTGGCTCTCCTGATCCACACCTTCCCATCTCCACCATTAGTGCCTTGCCCTTCCAGGGTATGTGGGTCCCTCCTGCTGCCCTCCCTTCCCTCTCTGCAGCTCCTTTCTTCTCTTCTTCCTCATTTCTGGCGGACGTTGGGTGGATCACAGGCCTGATGCAGCATCCTCTCCACACATGAAGCTCCTCTCTAACTTGTTCCCTTTCATGCTCTCCACACACCCCACACTTACTCTCCCCACACCTCACACTCATTCCCTTCTGTCCACAGCACACGCGCATTCTTTCTTTGTTGTTTTTATTTTTATTGATTCTTTGGAAATTTCACACCATGCATCCCAATCATATTCATTTCTCAGTCCTTCCATGTCCACGCCTACCATTGTGCCACCACCCCCCCAAAAATAAAAGTGAACATTAAAAAAACCCCGAGTCCAATTTGTGTTATTTATACACTTACTGGAGCATGGTCAAAATCTCAGTGGCCTGCCCCTTAAATAGAACTGAATCCTTCTCTACCCACTCCCTCGCCAGAAGCCGTTAGCTGTGGAGAGCTGACCTCAGCATCCTTATCACACTTTTTAAGAGTTCTCTTGGGTGGCTTCCTGTTGGGGTGGTCATGCTGGGGTTAATTATCATACCCTCCGCACACCCCTCGGCTCTCTGTATCCATTTCTTTTCTTGCTGTAACAAAAAGTGGTCTAAGGGAAGAGGAATTTATTTGACTCGCCATTTGGGAGGACGCAGTCCATCATGGTGGGGAACGCATGGCGGCCGGGAGGGAGCTGTCACACCGCATGCGCAGCCAGCATCCTCAGCCAGCATCCTCAGCCAGCCTCCTCAGTCAGCCTCCTCAGCCAGCCTCCTCAGTCAGCCTCCTCAGCCAGCCTCCTCAGTCAGCCTCCTCAGCCAGCCTCCTCAGTCAGCCTCCTCAGTCAGCCTCCTCAGCCAGCCTCCTCAGCCAGCATCCTCAGCCGGCCTCCTCAGCCAGCATCCTCAGCCGGCCTCCGCAGCCAGCATCCTCAGCCGGCCTCCGCAGCCGGCATCCTCAGCCGGCCTCCGCAGCCAGCATCCTCAGCCGGCCTCCGCAGCCAGCCTCCTCAGTCGGCCTCCTCAGTCGGCCTCCTCAGTCGGCCTCCTCAGTCGGCCTCCTCAGTCGGCCTCCGCAGCCGGCCTCCGCAGCCGGCCTCCGCTGAGAGACACGGGCCTGTTCGGCTTGCTTTTTACCATTCTTCCTTTTTACCCAGTCTGAGCCCAAGTCAGAGAACAGTTCCACCCACCATCAGTGAATGCCTTCCCTTCTTAGATGAACCTTCCTGAAAACAACCTCATAGATAAGCCCAAAGGTGTGTTTCCATGGTGATTCCAAACCCTAACAAACTGACGATGAATATTAACCACCACACTCGGTACTCCTCAGAAACGTGCGTGTTTATTTGATGGGCGTGTTTCATTAATTTATAAAAAAGGATACTGTGTCACATCTCATTCTGTTTTGCATTTTCTTGGCCCTATATACGTTTAGGGCTTTTCTGTGCTACTCTCTGAATAGGTAAAGTATCTAATCTTCTGCTGCCAGAAGACACAGTATGTTCCACAGTGAACTCCACCCGTTTTCCCATACATACCCCCGATGAAGGCCTCCCCCCTCCCTCCAGGAACACTCCAACACACAAGTGACTATTACATTATGGACTTGTAGGGATATGTAATGAATGAAATGATTTTCTGACTTTAAGGTCTGCATTCCTGTGCTTAATTTGTCACACTGCCACGCCATCGCTCTTGTCCCACCCCATCCACACTCTAGCCACGGAGCACAGTCATTTCTATATAGTCACAGATCCCTGACAACACTCAGAGTTAAGCCAGCTTTCAATGTTTGTCAATATAATAGATGTAAATTAATACTCTTGCTTCAATTCATATTTTCCCGAAGACTGAAATCGGACATCTAATTGTATGTATTTTAATGCTTTAGTTTTTCTCTTCTACATTTATCCATTTTCTTCAGCTAGATTTCTTGGGCAGCAGACATACTTTGAGCATTCTGAATATCTGAGTTATAATTAACTTTGTCAGCTCTGGCCGTCTCAGATGTCCTCGTCCAGGCTGGTCTCTGGCTCTGGGGTCCTTTCGTTCTGATGGAGTCAAATTTCTCAGTGTTCTGTTTAAGGGCTTTTTCTTTCTGTAGATCAACAAGATTTCTGTGCTTTCCTCTTAGTCCACAGTCCCTCATTCACAATTCTGAAATCCCCTAAGGTAATGTTTACTAAACCTGGTACCGTGTCAGTCAGCGGGAACCAGGTGGCATTCTGTACCAGGGCATTGGGAGGAGATGCTAATTACCAGGCTCTGTCTACCTAGAGCAGGGTAGCTCTCCCAACCTGGGTACTCCTGACATTTGGGATCAGGCTCTCTCTTGTGTGTCACAGAGTTTTTGCCAGCATCTCTGCTCGATGTCAGCATCAACCCTCCACCCCAGCAGCCATTGATGTCTCTAGATGTTGCAGGATTACATCCTCTTTAGGACCACTAGTGTATGAGCCCAAATGCGAGAACGTAGGGACTCAAGGTGGTCTCAGCTGCAAGGCACAGGGATGAGGGAAGGAAGGGGTCTTTGAACCAGGTGACAGAGAGGTTTACAGAAAACAAAATAAAACAAAAACTGCCTTCAAGATCTCACCCTTCCACAGAGGGAACGAGGCCACGGGAAAAGTGCTGCTGGGAGCCACGCTCCCTCCCAGCCCGTGGTCAAGGACAGCAGCCTTGCTGTGAGGTTCCAAGGGGTTGCCTCCCAGGCTGAGATCCAGACACGGAAGGGAGAAAGCAGGCTGGGGCAGGGCAAAGCAAAGAAACCAGCCATGTGGTTGATCGTGATAGTCCGTGTGATGGGCTTCAGAATCATCATGGAAGGAAGTCTCTGAGCATGTCTGTGAGGACTGTTAGATTAATCTAAGGTGTGGACATCAGCGCTCCATGGGCTGGGGTCTCCGGATAAAAAGGAGAAAGTGAGCAGAGAACACGCGTCAGTCTCAACCTCCTGATTATTGACATAGGCCGGCTGCCCCCGCTCTCCCTATCGTGAAGAACTGATTCCCTGGAACCATGGGCCCAAATAGCCCCTCCCTTCCTAAGCTGCTTTAGTCAGGCATTTGGTCACAGTAGTGAGACCAGCACAACCCCAAACTCATTTGGTGGCGGAAGCGATTAAAGCCAAACCTAGCATATTTTTGTCTTTGCTCCATCCACTGCAGAAATTCTGAGGTCTAGGATTACAGCAGCTACCTGAGACCCCCTTGGGCATTTCTACTGTTTCAAGCAGTCTTGTTAGCCAAAATGTCGGGCGAGATCTTCCATGAGGCCCAGACAAGTGTGAACTCCACTGTTCTCTCAGTGTGTGGTGTTGCCCAATCTGCCCTGGAATGCATGATGCGGCATCCTCTCCATGTACTCTGGTATGTTTCTTCGGTGTATGCTCACAGGGTGGATGGGAGCCAGGAGCTTTGCTGACATATCAGGTATCTGTGTGCAAACCACAGCTTCAACACCACCACCTGCAAATTCAGAGGAGGCATGACAGGCTGACAGCCAGCACTCACCCTCAGCTCCTGCTGCTGCGGTGAAACACAAAACAACTTAAGGATTTATTTAACTCACAATTTGAGCGCACAGTCCCTCAGGGTGGGGACATCACAGCAGAGGGAGCTGGAGGGGCAGCTGGCCACACTGCAGTTGTACACACTGCAGCTGTACACACTGCAGCTGAACACACTGCACCTGTACACACTGCATCTGAACACACTGCACCTGTACACACTGCATCTGGTCACACTGCACCTGTACACACTGCAGCTGTACACACTGCATCTGGCCACACTGCATCTGTACACACTGCACCTGTACACACTGCACCTGGTCACACTGCATCTGTACACAGTGCATCTGGCCACACTGCATCTGTACATACTGCACATGTACACACACACACACACACACACACACACACACACACACACACAGATGAGCGATGCTGGCTGCTCACTTTCTCCTGTGTAGTCTGGAAACTCAGCCCATGGCATGGTGCTGCCTGCAGTGGGTGAGCTTTCCCAGTCTAACCCACTCTAGAAACTCCCTCACAGCTGTGATCAGAGGCTTGTCTTTTAGATTATTCTAATCCTGTCAAGTTGACAATCAAATTAACCCTCCCAAACTGCAGCATTGTCGAGATTGGACTCAGCAGGGCTAACTGTGGGAAGCAGCCAGAAACACTCCTGCTCCTCAGGCTAATACACATCTTTTCTTTATTGTGAAGCATCACACACGTACGGGGGAATATCTGAGACATAATGTCCAACACTGCCCTGTGTGGATATCATGTTCACTGAGAGAAGTCCAGCTGTCCTCACTCTGAGGGCCAGTTTGCTCTAGCCTTCACCAGTCTACTGCCCAGTAGTCTAATGACTGGTACTACATTCACAACCTACTGCCCTGCCAGCTCTGTGTATGCATTTGACTTCCAATTCCACAGTGGTTTCCAGATTGTTTTTAAAAGCAAACAAACTTAAAAGCAGTCTGGCAGAACAGCTTAGCCTAACAACCTAAATTCTGTCCTTGGGCCCCATATGGAGGAGTGACGTAACCGACTCCTACAAGTTGTCTTCTGACCTCAACATGCACGCCATGGAACATGCAACCACATATGTATGCATGCAAAATACAGAGCTAAGTATAATAAAATTCTTTTAAAAACTTAAAACCATTTATTGGCATGTAAGTGGCATAAACTGGACACACTTAATATATACAAATTGTTAAGTTCAAGGGTATGCACATACTCTTGAAAACATATCACTATCAAGGCCATAAATGAATCTGTCATCTCCCCGAGGTTTCTCCCATGCATTATTATTATTATTATTATTATTATTATTATTATTATTATTATTGTAAGAACAACAACATGTGGTCTACCCTCTCAGCAAAACTGAATTATGCACCATACTGTTAGCTGTATGCCCCTTATGGAACCCAGCTTTCCAGAGCTTATTTATCATTTTATGTAACTTGACTTTGTCTCCTTTGACCCCTTACCTCCAAATGGTTATTTTCTTGTGCACACTAGCTGTCTTAGTTAGGGTTTCTATTGCTGTGAAGAGACACCATGATCACAGCAACTCTTATTAAGGAAAACATTTAATTATGGTGGCTTACAGTTTCCGAGGTTTAGTCCATTATCGTCATGGCCAGAAGCAAGGCAGCAGGCAGGCAGACATGGTGCTGGAGAAGTAGCTGAGTGTCCTACATCTTGACTTGCAGGCAACAGGAAGTGATCTGTCTAACTGAGCATGACTCTAGCATATATGATGCTTCAAAGCCCGCCTCCACAGTGACACACTTCTATTGTTTTTTAACAAAATCTTAATCATTCAATTTTGCCAGTAAAGGCTCGAGAACCAGATGCTGGGGTGAAAGCCTACTAGCTCAGAGAAGCAGAGAAAAGCACCCAGCTGACCTTCCTCCTCTGCCATCATCCCAGTAGCCTCCTCCTCCTGTGACATCTCAAACCAAAAGGAACTTCCAAACTGAGTGTCCCTCCTTTCTACTTCCTGTGAATCTCTCTCTGTCCTCCTGACTTCCTCTTACTCTCTCTGTTTTTTTCTTGTTCACTTCCTGCCAACTGGTTGCTTGCTCTGCCTCTTGACCTGTGGTTGACTTTAATCCTGTTTACAATATTCAGGCAGAAAGCTCTTAGATTAAAGGTGTGTGCTAGGGCTGAGCCAATCCACAACTAGAAAGAGGTTTTTCCAGTAAATAACACAATCTAGGGGATCACAGTGTGATCAAATATCTGGCAACATTTCCCCCTTTTTGTCTAAATAAAAAGGAAAAGGTTTTAACTCTAACTCAGTAAAACTATTTACAATAATGAAGCTATTTCTGCCTAGTTTCCCACAATGTCCAGTTTGGTTGTATTGGCAGTTTTAGAATTAAGTATTTTTGAGTTCAAAGTTCTGTAAAATGTTAGTGTCCGTCTCATATGAACACAGCAATTTGAATGTCCTGAGCAGTTGGTAGTCTGAAGCTGACCTTTGGGTGGTGTTTGTCAACTTAGTGGCATTCCTGGCAGTCAATCCAAAGGTGTCCACTGTTTGCAGAGAACCTCGGGTGGTTTTCTGGTAGGAAGGGGCAGCCACTTGGTCAGGATGGTGGCATGGTGCTGGTACTAGGCTGGGACTCTGAGCTGGCATTTCAGGCCAGTCAGCTGGAAGTGGGTGATACCGCCTGGCCAATTTACTCTTTTTCTTGGGACATTTTCTCTTGATGATCTGTCCTTTTTCTTTAGATGTTTAACTCGTCCAGTGGTCTCTGGATTCCTTAGTTGGATGCTTTTATTCTCTTGGAAAGATAAAAGCAAAACCCTGTTGAAACCCTAACTCTGGGGGGTTCCTTTTTTGGTAGGTTATATCTTTCCTAGGGCAAAATGTATTTTGGCAACAGAAAAAGTATTCTTTCAATTTTTCAATTCTTTCAACAGAAAAATATTCTTTCAAATTCTTTTGAAATTTTGAAACTAAATATACCTTAGTATGTGTGAATAAATATACCTATGTTCTCCTTTCTCTTTATATATATAAATTCAAGACTTAAGTGTATTTATTTTTAGATCACAAAGGACATTCACTTTGAATTTCAGCCTGCCTTTTGCAAAAGGCTTTTAAACTTAAATCGCTGTGATTCTTATGTGCCTGCCTCTGTCTCCCAAGTGCTGGGAATAAAGGTGTGCACCATCTCCTTGCTATAGTAGTTCTTCTCATAGGGTTATGCTGATTTCATTTGCTTCTCCATTTCCCCTTATTTTTTAGTGTTGGGGTAAACTTTCAAGTTTTCCTAATGTATAATCTATCGTTCTTGCTGATTTATTCTGAATTTGTTCCCTGACGAATTTTAACATGCTAGTCTTAACTAAACATGATGCTAGTTTGTCCACTGTTTCATTATTTTCAGGCGGTTTGTCTGTCTTGCCTGTATGGGCTACATAAAATTTGACATCTTTGCTAAGTTTTGCTGGGTTTTGCCATTTCCATTCACACCTCCTACGACCAGATATCTTTGCCATTTATCTGCCAGTTAGTGGTTTTCCATTTTGATGACCATGTAGCTATACCTTTGCACACACACCACAAATTGGAGATGATAGAGATTTTCCTTTTGCTTTCCTGGCTGCACGTCTTATAGCCAATAGTGCTGTGCTGATTTTGTGGTTCCTCCCTCAGTATTGGCCATTGCATCCCCTGGTCTATAGTCTGTTGCTTTCCATTAGCTTGGTTCCATCAGTGGTTGATGAACCACCAGTAAACCTTGCATTAGCCAAATGCTGTGACCATTCCATTGGTTTCCACTGTTCAATAGTGCCTCTCTGGGGGGAGGGGTTTAGACAAATGAGCTATTTTCTCAGTGCAGGAAGGCACAGACCCCTTTGCTACCATATCCTGGGCACGAAGGAATTCAGACAGGTACCAGTTCCACTCTAATATCTTTCCTTCCACAGCTTTGGGTGGTTGACAATGACTGAGTGGAAGATTCTCCATGCCTTGTAAATTGTCCAGATTTTTTTCTCAGAGAATATTTATTCTCTGTATATGGAGAGAATTTTTCAATAGAAGCCAACAGGCAAATGTTAGTGGACTCCTTTTTGCTTTTATGAAGAGTCCTCAGTTGCCAATTCACCAATAAATATTATATCCATAATTAGGATATTCTTTGGTTCGATATTAGTCAGGGTTGTATGCATGGAGGAGAGTTTACCATCAGTTGCAAAAGCTGCTCTTCATTCCTGTCCCCATTGGAAATTATCTGCCTTTCTAGTAACCCTGTAGAGGGTTTTTTAAAAAAATAATCTGTAAATATGATATGCAAACATACCAGTTAGGTATGTGTCTGAGTTTTGTCCAGGGTGGTGGGATTGAAGGCATGCACCACCACCACCTTGTTTACTCTAACTCTAGGATTTAGAAAACAGCTATTTTATAGAAATCCAGCTGTCTCTGCTGGGATTAAAGGCATGGACTGTCATTGTCCCGCTCAAATATTTTATCTTAGCTCTATATCACTCTAACTCTTAGAGATTTAGAAAACAAATTTGAACTGCAGTAACCCTTTGAATTTACTTAAAACATTTTAAATGTCTTAACTATGTTTTCAATATCAAATGACAAAAATATCCTATTTATTTAAGAAGAAAGCTCAAAAGTTGATGTCCCAGATGGCATGGGCCACGTGGCAATCTACAGTCTAACATGCTAACATGGAATTAAGACATGTGGTTTAAGAAAACTTGTTTTTCCTTTCATGCCAGTAAGGCAAGTGTGCCTTTTATAAATTATCATTAAAAATATTATTTTTTATTTTTATTTTTTCAAGCCTGATCAAATTAATGTCATTTGTTAGTCTTTATAATTTAGTTTGAGTGACCAAGCTGTCTGACGGACTATCTATCGCCTCTCCTTATTCAAGAGGTCTCTCCTGTTGGAATCTTGTTCTTGTAAAGGTGTAGTGAAAAAGCAGTATTTGAAGTTAATCATCATAATAGAGCATCCTTCAGGAAATAAAGAAGGCAAGGGAATTCTAGGCTGTAAAGAGCCCGTTGACTGCATCACCTTATTTATGACTCCTAAATCTGTTAACATTCTCCATTTTCCAGATTTCTTTTTAATGACAAATATCGAAGAATTCTAAGGACTGGTTGATTCCTCAATATGGTGAGCATTTAGCTGCTCTTGCACCAGATGTTCTAAGGCCTGAATTTTTTTTTTTTTATGTCAAAGACCATTGTTCTACCCACATGGATTTGTTAGTTAACCATTTTAAAGATAAGGCTGTTGGTAGCTTTAAAAAACCAACAGCTGCTGTGTCCTGCTTATGTATAACCTGAATGGTCTGTGACTGTCCTTGATAATACCTTTTAATATTTTTCTCAGAAGCACTCTTTATTTATGGTTTGTTTCTGAGATTGGAGGATGTTCATCTGCATTTTCCATTGCTGCAACAAATCACATCCCCATAAATTCATGGCTACATTAACCACATGTGGCTTTAATTTTCTTATTTGTCCTTCTGGCCCTATATCCTCAATCCATCTTGCACTTTGTTTTACCTGAGATAAAGTTCAAATCTTTATCTGAATATTTGCCTCCTGGAGAGGCCAATGTGGATGCCAAGATTTGGGTGAAATTATTGTTGCATTTGCTCGTGTGTCTACTAAGCCTTCAATTTCACTGCCATTTATTTGTATTTTTAGCTTTGGTCTATGACCATTTATAGCTGTTTGCCAAAATACTTGTTTTATGGTCTCTCCTGAATTTTTTATCTACTGAAGCTGTTCTGCCCTTGATTATATCCAGAGCAGTGTTGTTTTTAACAACAGGCATTAAATCTTTTAATTGCTCTGTGGATGAGTTTCTCCAACACTGACAGGGAATGATTGAATCAAATTTGATACTGGGGTCTGTGGGAGGCCCCATAAGGCATTTCCCAATGGCAAAATGTTACCTTGCCTGTCCCTTGTTGGTCTGCATTCATTAGTCCAATGCCGGCCTTTGCCACACCTTCTGCATACTCCAGAAGGCTGGGGCCTTCTTTTTGGATTATCTCTAGAAAAAACATTGTTTCTAGGAATACCTGGCCTACAATCCCTTTTCAAATGACCTAGCTTACCACAATTAAAACATCTGACATTTTGATTTTTCTTAAAACTTTTAGAAATTACTTCTCCTATCAAAGCAGCATCATAAACATGAGTTCCAAAGTCAGCTTTATTTCTAATCCGTTTATTTATTGGTGCCAATCTTGTCTTTAAAGACCTAATAACCCTTTTGCATTCTGAATTAGCATTTTCAAAAGCCAATGATTCGATTAATATTTGTCTGACTTCTGAATCTTATACTATTCTATTTATAGCTGAAATCAATCTTTGTAAAAGAAATTAGTGAAGTCTTCTTTTGGGTCTTGTCTAATTTTAGTAAATGACTCAGACCTCTTTCCTGATTCTTCAACCTTGTCCCAAGTATTTAAAGCCGCTAAATGACACAGGGCCAAGATGTGATCATCACATTCACACTGTCTTTGTAACTCAGAATATTGGTGTTCACCTGGAAATTGATCTTGAGAAATATTAATCCTTCTAGCCCTATTTCAGTGTTCTATGGCCCTAACTTCCTCTTTCCACCATGTTCTCCATTGTAACTGAAGACCAGTTTCCAATATTGTTGTACCTGAATCTTTCCAGTCTTGGGGGATAATTCTGTTCTGAGTTGTCCACGAATTTATTATCTGCTTCACCTAGGATGAATGCTACCATATGAAATGACTTCTTCCTTAAATCTCCTCAAATCTAATATTTCTATAGGATTCCACTCAACTTCTTGATAACCTTGAGGGTGTCTGTCATCTCCTTGTAGTTCTTGTACAGTAACTGGATAAACTAAGGTTGGTTTCCTAAGAACCTTGGGCCATCCTCTTCAGTTTCATCATGTGGTGGTATGGTAGGTTCTGTCTAAATTCCTCTGTCTGTGTCTGAGTATTTTTCTTATTTTCATTTATAAGTCTTTCTAAGGCTTGTATCTTATCAGTCCACTTTTTATAGTTGGCACAATTATCAAACTACAAAAAAACCACTGTGACTACTAAGGATAAAATATGAATTACCAGACTGATAGTAAATATAAGTGGTATTATGTCAGTCTCAGTTAAGTCATTTATCTTTTCATTTTCTGCTTCTATTTTCAAGCCATCTAAAGTAGCACTATACAGGGTCCTAACTCTCTGCATTGTGATATTTTTCATCCTTAATGTGGGAAAGATTTTTCATTTTAATATTACTTAACTGTATTATTCTCTCCTTAAGGGCTTCCCAAGTGTCTTACCAAATCTGATGACTTCTTAGTTTGTTCACCTCTGGCATGATTTCTCTGACTATGTGGTCATGTGCCGCAAGTTGGAGCACTAAATGTTGTTTTTAACTAAGTCTCTGTCATTCCATTTTATCAATAAAGACTCAGGAGCCAGATGCTGGGGTGAAAGCCTGCTAGCTCAGAGAGGCAGAGAAAAGCAACGAGCTGACCTTCCTCCCCTGCCATCATCCCAGAAGCCTCCTCCTGTGCCATCTCAAACCAAAAGGAACTTTCAAACTGAATGTCCCTCCCTTCTACGTCCTGTGAGAGTCTCTATCCATCTATGTGACTTCCTCTTACTCTCTATGGTTTATTATGTTCACTGTCAACTGGTTGCTTTCACCACTTCTTGACCTATGGTTGACTTTGTTTAACCTGTTTACAATATTCAAGCAGAAAGCTCTTGGATTAAAGATGTGTGCTAGGGCTGAGCCAATCCACAACTAGAAATAGTTTTTTCCAGTAAATAATGCACACCCAGGGTTTACACTATGATCAAATATCTGCAACACACCTCCTCCAGCAAGGCCATACCTCCTGACAATGCCACTTCCTTTGGGGGCCATTTTCTTTCAAAACACCGTATTTCACTCCCTAGTTCCCCTACACTGCCTCTCGTGTGTGTGTGTGTGTGTGCGCGTGTGCGTGTGCATGTGTGTGCGCGTGTGTGTGTGTGTGTGCGCATGTGTGTGTGTGTGAGTGTGTGTGTGTGTGTGAGTGTGTGTGTGAGTGTATGTGTGTGTGTGCGCGCGTGCGCGTGTGTGTGTGTGTGTGTGGGGGGTGTTGTTGTCATTTTGTTTTTTGTTTAAAAAATTTTTTTAACTGAGAAAAGATTTTTTTCATATAGCATATTCTAATTATGGTTTTCCTCTATTAACTCCCCCCACCCACTCAAATCCACACCCTTTCTTGCACTCTCTCATGAGAAAACAGTGGTGATTTGGTTAGGGTAGCCCAAATTGCAAACGGGGCCACAAGGCAGCCCCCAGCCTCTTTCTCACCAAATTGTTGTCCCTAAGCCCCACCCCCACCCCCCACCCCCCGCCATAGAAATTCTGGCACCTCAACAACTTAACTATTATCAGTGTTTGTCTGTATTTACCAGATGCAGTGGTAGCTCTGAGGTGAGCCATTCCAGGATCACGGGGCAGAAAGATGTACAGATCACAGGCTTAGAAGATGGTACATGGAGGATAGACAAGGGTCACAGGGCCTGAATCCTGAGTCACCCTGAGATTGTATGTTCTGATTCTCTCAGCCACATCAGCCTTCAAGGTAGCCTGAACATGAGATTGAAGGTTGGTCAAGAGATGGGGTGCCTGCTGGGAAGCTTCAGGCTCAGCCCCTTGTCTGGGTCCAGAAGTGGATGCCCTGATGTCACTAAGGTGTGGCTGATTGTGTCATGATGGGAGGGTGGTGACTTGAGATTTTCCTCTTTTGTTTGTTTAGGGGTTTTTTGTTTATTGAGACAGGGTTTCTCTGTGTAGCTTTAGCTGTCCTGGAACTCACTCTGTAGAGTAGAGCAGGCTGGCCTCGAACTCACAGAGATCCACCTGCCCCCCACCCCCAGCGCCGCCGCCTCAGTGCTGGGATTAAAGGCAAATGCCATCACTGCCCCACCCAGCTTGCCATTTTCACCTCTTATTCATGGAAAAGCATTGTTACTTGTTCTTTATATCTCCGTTTTTTTTTAACTTCTGAAAAATTATTACATTTTTTTTTTCTTGGGAGAGGAGTGTGTACCACAGTGTGTGTGGAGGTCAGAGAACAACTTGTAGGATTGAGTCTCTCCTTCCACTATGTGGGTCCCAGGAGTTGTAAGGCTTGGTGGCAAGCGCCCTTACCCACCCACCCACCCATCTCGCTGGCTCCTACACTCTTTATTCTAGTTATCCTGACATGGCTCACAGAAGATTCGCCTGTTAACCATGCTGAGCACACCCTCTTAGTTTTACTTGTATTTTGTAACTTAGTTACGGGAAAACAAAAACAAAACACCTCGCCATTGTTCCAGAATCATACAGATGACATGTCTGCCGTGACTGCACAGGAATCACCGAGCACTGACAGATACATTAACAAGGGCCAGCAAATGTGTAGCAGGGTTTGGGTGTGACATTCACACTCCCATTCAGGGAAGGGCGGCTTTCACAACGTTGTGTATTTGTGGAGAGTGGTGCTGTCACGGTACACTGTGCGTGACTGCACACCTGGACCTTTGAATGATGTCGAAATCCGTCACCTTTTGCCACCCATTCTCTTACTCCTTTATCTTTTAGCCTGAGCATTTTTTGCTCCTACCATGAGTCAGGCCTCTTGCGGCCTTTCCTAGGAGAGCGAGGAACCCGAATCACTGTGGACATCTGTGCATTGCTAGGGCCGTCCACACAGCATGTCCACTCTTGCAGTTGCATGACTTTGCCAGTAGGTGGCAGCCACACACCAGTGAGACACTGGCGTCTGTTTGAGGCTGCCCTGCTCAGAAGGGTCAGAGGGTCAGAGGACTAGAACCGGCGGTGATGAACCCGAGGAAGTAAATGAAGGCAGAAATCGTAGAGCAAGACTGATTACTTACTTCCAATCTTAACTCTTCTAATCTTCTAGCTTCCCAGTCTCATGCAGTTTAGTTTTAATTTTCTTACTGAGAAAGACAGATATGAGTCATCTGATGGGAAGGAAGTGGAAGGAAGTTACTGAGCACCAAGCACAGCACCACATAAACACTAAGCACACAGTACTCTGGAGGCACTGGAACTTCATAGAAACTTAATATCACGTTGTTGAGAATTAATTGCAAACGAGGCTTTCTACACGTTGAGGGTCATTTAGCTGTTATCTCTGTTCCTCGTTTTGTAGAAAGGGGACTGAAAACTTCACCAGCCATTTCATAGACTTACACAAAGCCCGTTCACAGGAAGCCCCAGTTCTTTGTACTCGTGGGCTGTCCTTCTAGGGTCAGGAATATCGAAGGCAACAGTTCTGCCGAGATGACAAATGAGTCTGTATCCTAAAGGCAGGTCATTGCCCCCACCCGCAGCCGGCAGCCTCCGGTGATTCTATGCAAAGAGAACAGGCAGTTGCTTGAGGACAGCTGCTCCATTTGTCCCGGCTTTATAAAACAAGCTATCAGTCTAACAAGAGATTGATCATGCACAAGAGGGGGCAAAGGAGAAGAGTTCCCGAGTCCCACCCAGCGGGACACTGCGTTTTGCTCCCTTTAAAATATTCACAAACACACAGAAGCGATGGGCTTTGCTGCATGGATCATTCATTGATCGATCATCTTTTACCTTTTAAAGGTAATCTGAAACTAGCCTCGGCTACCATGGCTCTGAATAGTGTTGATCATGCTCTGAGTCACAGCTGGATGCAGCCCGCTGTGGCTTAGGGAAAGGCATGGTGTTCCTTCGGAAACATACAGGTACTAAGAGCTGTGTTTTACAATGCTTCTTTACCGAGCTGTAGCTAGGACTGTGCCTCTCTTCACTGAGCTCTCATTTCTGCCTGAAGAGCAGGGAAAAGTGGTTCCCAGCAACAGTAACTGAGGGAGGAGAACAGCACCCCCCCATTTCCCATACCCCAACACCACCTCCAGGGGTGCTCTGGTGTGCAGGAATTTCCCAGAGGCCAGGTGAGGTGTACGCAACTATAGTTCCATCACTTGGGAAGCTGAGGCAGGAGGATCACAGATTCAAGGCCAGTCTGTGCTGTACAAGAACCTGACTCCACCTTCCACCCCACCACCAAGGATCTCCCCTTGATAGATCACCTTTTCTGTTTTAAAGCTACCCTAGGCTGCCATGGACACTGAATAGTGTTGCTCAAACTCTTGAGTCACAGCTGTGATGCAGCCTGCTGTGGTTTAGGGAGAGGCAGAACCATGGGCTGAGGCAGGAGGATCACAAGTCTGAGCCAGTCTGGGCTTACTAAGTGAGGTGAGAAAAGAAGGAAAGAAAAGAGAAAGGTGACAGCCTGGTTTCTGTGACGGCTGGAGAGGGAAGGACAGTGTCAGCCACAGTTTGTGTGAAGGAACTTCCAGTAATGGGCCAGGAGGAGAGGGGAAGAGAGAACACATCAGGTATAAGAACAAAGATTTTAAAATGCGCGTGTCTTAGTTAAGGTCTCTACTGCTGTGATGAAACACCATGACCAAAGCAACTTGGGGAGGGAAGAGTTTATTTGGCTTACACTCCACATCACTGTTCATCACTGAAGGAAGTCAGGACAGGAGCTCAAGCAGGGCTGGAACCTGGAGTCAGGAGCTGATGCAGAGGCCATGGAGGGTGCTGCTTACTGGCTTGTTCCCCATGGCTTCCTCACCCTGCTTTCTTATAGATCCCAGGACCACCAGCCCAGGGATGGCACCATCTACCAGGGGCTGGGCCCTCCCCATCAATCACTAATTAAGAAAATGCCCCACAGGCTTGCCTATAGCCAGATCATGTGGAGGCATTTTCTTAATTGAGGTTCCTCTCTGATGACTTTAGCTTGTGTTAAGTTGGCATAAAACTGTCCAGCACAGCAAGACTGGCTCCATGGAGGGGTCACTTACTAACATGAGACAGAAAGGGAGAGATATGTCTGAGGAATGTAAGGCTAGGGGGTCTGTTACTGTGTGATTATAAAATACTTACCTAACCCGAGAAGTGTAGCCTCCTCCACAGAAGCAATTATAGTATAGCCTATTGCTTTCCGACTGCAAACCCATCAACATGTTGTTATACTGAATACTGTAAGACATTATAATGCAAATTTTACAATTTTTGTTCTGTTTATTTGTGTGCACATCTGATATGTGTGCAGGAGCATGCATGGTGAGTCTTGTGTGTGGAGGTAAGAGGACAGCTTGGAGGAGTCGGTTCTCTCCCTCCATCGTGGGATGCAGGTGTCAAACGTAGGTCGGTAGGCTTGCACAGCAATGTCTGTGCCTGCCGAGACCTCTCGCCGGTCCTGTAATACAGTCCTTAGTGTTGGAGCATCTAAACACATCAAGACAGAAAAGGTTCTCTGGAAGTAGAGGGTGAGAGGGGTTTTTCAGCTCCGCTACGATCTTAGGGGTCCACCATCAGCTACGTGGTCCACTGTTGACTGAAATGTCGCTATGACTCAAATTGGCCATGGGAGGTACTCAGGCAAGCTTCCAAAAAGTGGGTAGTGGCGTAGCAGAGGGGAGACCAGGATTGGTATGGACTAGTTTTCAATTACTGAAAGCTGAGTTTGAAAAAGGGAGTGAAGACAATTTTTTTAAAAGGCCTTCTGAGAAAACAAACAAACCATGTGAGGCAGTGACCGGAGAACACTATTACTGTCTGTTAAGAGGGAAGGCTGTACATCCACGTGTTAATGGGGAGAATTTTGGTAAAAGGAAGAATTTGATAACTTGAGAGAAAGAGATTGGGGGCGGGGAGCAACTCTGGAGATTAGACGGTATAGGGCCAGAAGAGGGGGTTGGAGTCCCCCTGAGCTGGAGTTTGTGATCCACTTGATGTGAGTGCTAGGAACTGAACTCTGGGCCTCTGGAAGAGTGGGGAGCAGAAGCAGTTATCTAAATTGTTCTATTATTAATAAAAACTCGGGAGTCAGATTTTGGGGTAAAATCCTGATAGATCAAGAAAGCAGTGGAGGAACAAAGAGCTGACCCTCTCTCTCGCCCTCCCAGGTCAGAAAGGCCCACAGATCTTTCTAAGGCCCTCCCTGCTCTTCCTGTGCCTCTCTATCATACCATATCCTGGATCCTCCAAAATCTCTGTGGCGAATTCCAGTCAGCTAGTCATTGACTCTACCCTCTGATTCAAGGTTAACTTTATTAACAGTCTTGGAATGCTGCAGTACAACCAAATATACTACAACATATCCACCTTTTTTGTCTAAATAAGAAGGAAAGGTTTTAATCTAACACAGTCAAACTGTATACAATAAGAACAATTATCAGGTAAGAATTACATTCACAATGTCCAGTCCATTTGTATTTGACAAACTTGGAGAAAGTACTGTATTATCTATTCTATATTAGGGAGTCCAAAGACTCACTATACCTAAACCACTTTCTATTATAACTTGTATTATCATTCTAAAATATCTTTTGACATCAGAAAACATTTTCTTAGATAAACAATTTAAGTTTTGTGTCTCTCAATTATATATACTTTATATCTCTTATGTAAGTTTCTTTTTTTAATTTGGCAACAAAGTAAACTGTGTAACCATGTAGTCTTCAGTCCCCATCAGAGACTCTAGAAGGACAAAATATTACCTGAGAAAACTGGAAGTGCAGAGTAAACAACTTCCAAAACTATAGAAATGACAGAGAC